>LAPY01000919.1:41151-64334 GCA_000970635.1 Eragrostis tef | reverse complement strand
CCGCCCCCCCGCGGCCGCGGGGGGGCCGTGGCGGCCGGTGCTTCTTGTCCAGGAGAAGCGCGGCGCAGTGGGACAGCGGCTTCCACAGAGACAGATGCATGGCCGCCCACAAAGGCGAGACCTTTCTTCCTCCCTCTCACACCATCCGATTCGCCGGCGCCGGTGCCAGCGCGAATTCTAGGGATCAAATCAACCCGCGATCGAATTCGACACGGAGCAGGATTCCTCCTAGGGTTTGGGAGATCGGCGAGGACGAAACAATCGGGCCCTCGCCGCAGCGGAATCTGGATCAAGGAATGGAGCAGAGCAAGGGGAGGGAGAGAAGAGTGAGAGAGGGGACGGGGGAGAGAGGAGACGGAGAAGGGGGAGGGGAGTTAATTGGAACACACCAACTCGCCTGCACGGAATTAAAAGCAGGGGGTCCCTCCCAGCATTCATGGCAATTCCGCATATTTTTGCTGTATTTTGCCCCTCTGTATACTTATTTTCCATTTCATTTATTCACAGATATCCCAAATTTGCTTCTCTGGAAATAAGATCTGTACTGGATCTTAGCAATCTTCACAGATAAATGAGCCGGCACATCCTGTACAATCGTTTGTAGTGTAGGTGAACTCCTTATTAATTACTGGTACTTCAGGTACTCCACCGAGTCCTTGTGATCATGTATTTGTGTTTGCTTCACATGTAATTTTCTTCTTCTCCGGATAGAAAAACAGCGAGTCAAATGCATTGGATTTTCTTTTGTGCTTAGGTGTTTACTCTTAGAGATGTCTGTTGAATATTTTGTTGTGCTGAAGATTTGGAGTGGAAATACGAGGGTTCATGGTCATTGACTTCTTCCAAACGATATTCTTTGGGGCACTGTTTCTCATTTTAGCCCTCTACAATTACAGGTTTCCCGTTCTACGATCTTTTCAGAATAGTCCACCTCAGGCCTCAGCAAGGCTTCTTCTCCGGCAGATCTTACATGGGGCTTAACCTAATTATGGTGTCAATAAGCAAAACTTTAAGCTATAATTCCCACACGTTTAACTAACCATGATAAGTCAATTGCAACGAATAGTTACCCACTTACCCTGAAACGTAAGGATTTCAGTGACAGCAAAAGGTAGAAACCGCGTAGCACAACATATGAACAAAGCGTAACAAAACTGAGTGCCTGTTCGTTTTTCCTGGCTAAAATGGCTAAAATTTTAGCCAGAGAGAAATATTACCATTTAGAAGTATTAAATAAAGTCTAATTACAAAACCTTTTTACAAATAAGAGCTAATTTTTGAGACGAATCTAACGAGTCTAATTAAGCTATGTTTCGCTACAGTGATGCTACAGTAACCATCTTCTAATTATGGCTTAATTATGGCATAATTACCCTCATTAGATTCGTCTCGCAAATTAGCACAGGTTCTACAATTAATTTTGTAATTAGACTTTGATTAGTACTCATAAATGACAATATTCCAAATGTCTAAAATATTGACAAAAAAACGAACAACCCCTAAACTGTCCTTGACCGGAACAATCACAAAGTTTTAAACGAAATTCCCGCGACGAACTGCCCATGATTCAGGGAACTGGTTGGCGGCATGCTAATCTCTCGATTTCAACACCGAGAGCTTGTAACCTCTGTCGACGGAGCTTGCCTCCAATTTGCAGCGAGATTGGAATCATAGTGCTCACTCTTGACAGTTGGCGGCGTTCAGGATTACAAGGCCTAATGGAGCATTGTGATTCACGACTGTTAACTAATTTTTATTTAAGCAGCAACACAAGCAAGGTGAAGCATCCCAAATGGAGTAGCTTCAGGGAGGGGCATATTATAGTTCTTGCTGTTTCTTGCGGTGGCAACAAATAAACAGGCGAGCATTTCCCGAGTTGTTCTTGCTGCACGAGACATGCGTGGCCGTCAGCTTTATGTGCAAGCATCCAAACGACGCTTTTGGTGAACTGATGCAGGAGTAGATTTTATAGGCAACGTACGTAGCCGTACTATTTTAACTAGTTTGGCCCAAACTCGCGGAATGTCAGCTTAGTTTAAGGTTCGTTTTGGAATTTGAGCGTGAATATAGTTTACATTCACCACACGAGCACACAGGATTCTCCAACAAATTCTAGACAGGACCTATTGTTGATAGGAAATCTTTCAATCAATTTCTCTGAAGCTCTCATCTCGTCCACGTTACATCATCTGATAAATATAGTCGATCTAATCATGTCCTTTAATTATTTTCCGCCACATCATGTAAAGCTCATGTAAGGGCCCTTTTTGGAATGCAATAAAAGAATAAAATATATTGGCACCTGAAATCCTACACGAATCAATGAAAGTGGCATGAAATACACAGGTATTTATTGGTGGAAGAGCTTATTGAATAGAGAATGTGAGAGATAGCAATGTTTGGAATCCTTTGAGAAATGGAGAAAAGAAAATAACGGTTCTTATGCAAATTTTTCTGTGCAACCTATGATCCAAAGGACACCGTAGTGAAGATTCTTAAAGGAAACCAAATGCTCAAATTTAATCTGTTTGAAGATGTTTAAATTTCAGAGGAAAGTGTGTAGTTTTTCTCAATAAAGGTTCTTTACAGAAATGATCAAAATGCTGGACGCAGCATTAACCAAAGACTCAGGAGGAAAATGGAGCACACTACTAGTAGGCAATGGTTTCATGCGAGGATCTATCCGTGTCAAGCTTGCGATCTCGTCTGCTGACTTGTTGAGGCTTTTGATTTTGATGTGTTCGTGCTGCCTCAGCCTCTCAGCGAGTAGAGTACGTGCGTACGAACGGACCGTACTATTCCGTTTGATTTTTGCAGTACGTCAACCGTGCGAAAACAAACTGCACGGTCGCCCCGGCTCCAAGGCTCGTCGCGCCTGGTCCCGTTTTTAGAAGATCTACAGAGGCGCATTTCGCAAGTGTAATACTTTGAGGTTCTTTCTTGAAAGTTGCAAGGCGTGCGAGGTTCTTTCTTGCAAGTTGCAAGGCGTGCAAACGGCAAGGGTCGCTATCGTGGCGGCAACTGATCCTTCAGCTAGTCACTTCTGCTAAGAAAACAGAGCATTGGTCAGTTCGATCAAACGATTGGCAGTGTGATTGTGATCTCGCACAGAGCCTGCATTTTGCAAGGAAGTAATGTTAAGGTGCTTTCTCGCAAAAATGTTGCCAACGGCAAGGGTTGCTATCGTGGCAGCGACCGGTCGATCAGTTTTTGCTAAGGAAACAGAGGGTTGACAACTTCACAGTTCGATCAGCAGAAATCGGCATCGCTCTAGGCTCTAAGTCCATAATCAAGGTGCGTTTGATTATGATGCCTTACGTCGACAGGATCGTCAACGGAGCGGGCCCTCGCATGCAAAGCAAATCCCCTGTCCAAAAGACTGCGTGCGAGACTTTGCGCTGCCGAATTTTTAGTTGGTTCTCACCCACCCGTCGAAGCTCTGAAATAGTACACATGTTAAGGCCTAGACTGGGTCACACGGGATTATTTCTTTCTACCGAGTGTAAATCGAACATATTCACGTGAAAAACTTCTTGCTTTCTAGACAGTGGTGCCCGTCTAGATCTTGTGAAGTCTGAGCATTTGTTCACACCTGTCAACCAGTCCTCTGAAACTTCACCACCATTCGTTCAGAGCAGTGCTCGCCGCTGCCGTCGATGGCGTTGCCTCCGCGAAATCGATCGACGCTGCCTACGCATCCGACTTCTGAGCTTTGACTCCGACCTGCGCGCACGCGAACTGACGTGCATGCACTGGAGCGTTTCGCGGATCGTCCCCTGTTGGCGCTCGCTTCAGCCGTGGACTAAACCGGCGGCGTGGTTGGTTGCGTAAGCGCGACTAGATAATTCAACAGGCCCGTCCAATGTCAACCTGAAACCCCGGCTAGAAGTTAACTCCGTGCAGCCGTCAGCGTCGTATAAACAACAACAGGGGGCTGGCTGGCTGCCTTTTCGTAACACGATTAGTTATCACCGTGGCCAGATTGGCAAAGCAGAGTGCGTTTTGCAACTTGCATGCCGAACATGATCATCCATGTTCTGAGGATAGATATAAATTCCCTCCTGGTGATTTCCCCCCTTCTGAATTTCATTATTTTCCTGTCACCAGTCTCACTCAACTACTCTTGTGCAGACAAAAATGACGAGGAAACTCGGATCGAACTCCTTGATCTACTCGTCCAAACCGACCTACTCCTCAAGAATCTCTTTGAGATCGGGGAGACATTTTAATATTCACCACGTCAACGACGGTGACCATGGCTGCTCAACGCATATTATAATAGCTACCGGATGCATCAGGAGGTCATTTTTCTCGGTCTTGAACCTTCTCAAGGATGCAGCCCTCAAGCGTTTTTGTCAACTACTGGGTTAGACAGACACGTGGGTCCCATGTCAAGTGACGGCGAAGTTAATTTACGCCTCCGCTCTGATGAATTGTTATGGATCATGATCGTTCGGGTTTATTTATTTATTTATTTATTTTGACACGTAAAAGCTTTGCGCGTCATTTTTTTAGCAGAAAGGGCCGCAAATTAGTCGTGATTGTATGGATTAGATCACACGGTACTGGCCACTGTGGAGCCACTCTAATTACCGCTCATACACTTATTATACCGGTACCTTGTTCGTTGTTTTAAGCGGCCCTTGGATTTTTGGCGATTCTTGTGATTTATTTGCATGAATACTGTTTATCAAAAAGAAATTGTATGAATATCATCTGAGTGACGGACTACTTAAAGTAATTTATGAGAAACTTTTTTTAGCTTATGTTTACATATTGGAGAGGAAGCATATGACGAACTTGGATATGCTATAACAACAACATATGAAATTGAAGGATATGCAAAGACAGCATTGGGAAGCTCAAATGTTCTTGTAAGAAAATCATCAGGCATGACGCCTACTAATCATATGTTTTAAACATACATCCGATGTTTTATTTTTCTGTTTACTGTTTTCTAGTAGTAATCTCCAAACAGGTTACGATACCAGCAGCAATTATCCTTCAGCCCCCATATACACCTGACGTGTCAAATTGGCTGCAGGAACAATAATATAATCATGCTACTACAAGACATGCATGCATTGTCTGACTTTATCATACCCAATCATGGCGTGATGACTTGGGTGATGCACAAGACAGCAACATTATTGGATGGGCATGGCGGCCAATGTGACCGTATCCTTACATAACGTAAAGATTATCGATTAAGATAAAGAAAGGCAGAGGACAATCAAACTAATTTAGGTCAAAGCCCGTTGATGCCGATCTTTCCCTTATTATTTCCTCTCCATGTGGAGCATCCATGATAGTAACATTTTAATAAAATTCTGACATAACAATATGAGGTAAGTAGCTTTCTTTTCTACTAGTTAGAAGATGTATTATGCTGGTTACTTATTGATAGCACAAGCTCGCAGCTCTGTTATGGATATTCCATCTCTTGTAAAATACTTTTTTTTTGAGAGAGAGATTCAAGGCAAGTACTTAATTTTTAAGGAAGCTTTGACGCTTAACGTTTCATTTGACGCGATATCCTGATAAGATACCTATGGACCCGTTGATGCTTTGGAAATATCTTTTCCCCTTTCATCGTTCTCTCCTCTGAATGGTTCTGTTCTGTCAATGTGGCAAAGTGCTGGGAAGAAAGGGCATGGGTCAAAAGCCAAATCTATCTTTGGAGCAGTCAGCCAGGGAAGTGGAACTTAACTACAGAGCCCCATGCAATTATGTTGTTTTCTTCTCCACCACCAAGAGGTCCCTTGTCACACAGCTCACAAAAGCTTGTGTCCAAAGCATGTACACCTAACAACAGCCTTTTAATACAGCCAGGACCAGCTCCAATGGAGATAAGATTTGTACTAACAGTATCCATACAGCATATCTTTTCCCCTTTCATCGTTCTCTCCTCTGAATGGTTCTGTTCTGTCAATGTGGCAAAGTGCTGGGAAGAAAGGGCATGGGTCAAAAGCCAAATCTATCTTTGGAGCAGTCAGCCAGGGAAGTGGAACTTAACTACAGAGCCCCATGCAATTATGTTGTTTTCTTCTCCACCACCAAGAGGTCCCTTGTCACACAGCTCACAAAAGCTTGTGTCCAAAGCATGTACACCTAACAACAGCCTTTTAATACAGCCAGGACCAGCTCCAATGGAGATAAGATTGTCCTAACAGTATCCATACAGGTACAGCTGCAAAGCCTACAGGATTTTGTAACCATCCGTTCACGGAGCCAACGGTCCAAAAACAGCTGCAAAAGTATTACCACTTATATGATTTATTACTTTTCCACTAAGCCACACATGTTGGTTAGTTGTTTGGATTTGTGTATTGAAGTAGCTGTGTTAGAGTCAAGCACTCAGGCCGCCTTGTCTTTTAGCAAAGCTTCCCAGTGTTTGTCTCCTTTCATCTTTGGTGCAGAATAATTAAAAGCTGAACCTTTTTGTGTAAGCACATCTGGACTGTGTAGTTCCAGGCTGCACTGCACAGATGGAGCCCATATGTCCAGACGGGCGGAGGTAGACGCCATGAAACTCACGATCACGAGTAAGCTAGCTGTGAAAATCAGTCCTCAAAAACGTGAGATTGTAGCTAGTGCGTGCAGTATATTGGTGTAGAAACTTGAACTTGCCACTTTGTACATGTACCTGCAAATAATACAGATGCAAGGACTTTGTTTGGCAATGAGCATGGCTAGTAGAGACTTTGTACAAATAATTCGTGCTTAAGTACAAGGATGGAATGATGCCTACCACATCATGACTGCCTTTGCAGATACGAGCCAATCGTCCCTTGTGTTAATTAGTCATGCTATATCCATTAGAGGAATAATCACCATGTCAGCCGGATTGACTGTTATGGATCCCACCAAACATCGAGTCAAATGTAGGTACTCCTGGACTACCCGCACCCAGGTCTGACCTTCAAGAGAGTTGTTGTGCCTAATGCTGCGCAGCCAGGTCACAAGAGCATGCAGAGTTGTCGACTTTGCAATGTGATCATCAGGTGCTCATTCGGAGTAGCATGTGTAGCGTATCCCCCCAAGTTGCAGTAGAGTATTGGTGCGGTTCTGGTGTGAGGACAGGAGCGGTTGGATCTCCCTAGCCCTGAATCGGATGCCTCTTCATTTTTAGGACTGAATTAGATGCCTCTGAACATCGCGGCTCGCTGGCAATAGGTGGAGTTTGTCGACGACATGTCTTCATCAGGCGCAAGTGCGCCCGCCGCGGCAACTCGTCCACCGCTCCCGCCGGCGCCGCCGCCAAAGCGTGCCCGCGCAATGCAACGCGCGCCACTGGATTGAACTGGGCTCATTTTACCCTGAGACAAATTGGGCCTATCCAAATCAGGTAGAGGCTTTTGGGCCCAATTACGGCACCTGATGAGGCCGATGAGAATTGAAGCCTCATCTTCATCCGTGCGTCTGTCTCCTCCCGACTCAAATCCTCTACCTTGGATCTTGGAACCTTCCTTCAGTTCCTTGTGTCTAGAGGAATGCGCTTTTTCATGGGCTGATTACCTTATTGCATAAACAAACCCGAAGAAGATGCTCCGGAATGAAAGATCAAGACAAGTCATAGCTGATATAAGGAGCGCGGAGAAGCAGATCAATGGCTAAGACTCGAGAGGCTTCAGAACACTGGAATGTTCTTCAGGCTATTTGCTTCATACTAGGAGTATATCCAAATTAGACTAACCTGGTTCCTATAATTCCCTGACGAATAGTATTTTTTTTTTTTTAAAAAAAAACTTCTCCCTTTCTCCTTTCACCACTTGAACTAGGAGTATGGAGCCTAGCTGGAAACCATTTTTAATGGCTCCATCGGCTGCGGCTCAGTTAAGTTTTCTTACTTTCCTTTGCAAAGTACCTTTTGCCTTCAGAAAATACCACGGAGAGCATAGCTATATATCTTTCCCTGCCGACCCTCTTGTTGATCTCCACCATCTCTAGTTCGGTGTCACTCAGTCACTGTGTTGATGCCTCTAATGTTGCGTGTGCTTACAAGTAATGTGCGTCTAGCCATCTTCATTGTGTCAATGATCAATTATAATTGCTCGTTGTAGCCAATAAAAATTCAGAAGAGGTGGCTCTTCCGCTTGAGAAAAATGAACATGACAGCCGGCGCAATTCGATCGTCATCAACGTCCTCTCGTTTCCTTTTCCCAAAACCATGGTCGATTTCATGGTTCGCCGTTCCCATGTGCGCATATGGATCGATGATTTCCAAACCCCCGGAGACGCGTAGCTTGGCAGCGATCAGGTGAGAAGAAAACCATTTCTGTTTCCTACCGTTTTGTCTCTCCAGAGAGCACAAGACCAGCTCCCAGCGATGCCCAAACGGGGAAAATCCAATACTATGTGCTTTTTTTTTGAACGGAATACCGTGTGCTTTTAGACGTAGAGTTATCTGGAAAGTATCTTGGGATATTTTTATTGTTCTAGAGAGCTTCTTTTAGCTAGTAGTCGCTGATAAGGACCGGGACAGGGGGTTGTGGCCTGTGGGCACAGCACCATATTAGCGTTCTAGTCCACACAAAGCTACAGATTTCGTTATTCTGGTGGTATCACAGGATTTTAAACTACTCCCAATCGCGCGGGGCAGAATCGGGTATTTTGGCGCAGAGACTCTTTGAAATCGATAGTTTCGAATCCATCAGAAGCCAAAATCGTTGTTCTTGGCATTCGCCAAAAAAAGGGAAAATTCGTTGTTCGAACTCAAATTGGATCCGATTCTGTCCAAAAGTTTCTAGGCGACCGGGCCCTTATTCTCGAGGCAGAATGACGACACAGCACGCAGAAATTGCAATTTTCCATGTATAGAGGGAGCAAGCAGCAAGAAAGGAAAAGCAACAGTTTATCACAAGACCGATCCTTATCCGTTAAGTCGCTATATATAGCCCTCCCGGGCCAATCCGGTCACGATTATTGCTAGCTCGCCGCGATATCCACTGAATTAATCGAAGACTATCACTGATAAGGACCGGGACAGGGGGTTGTGGGCACCACACCATATTAGCGTTCTAGTCCACACAAAGCTACAGATTCAGTTATTCTGGTGGTATCACAGGATTTTGAGCTACTACTCCCGACAGAGCAGTGGGCAGAATCGGGTATTTCTCGCTGCGACTCTTTGAAATCGATAGTTTCCAAATCCATCAGCAGTCAAATTCGTTGTTCTTAGCATTCGCCAAAAAAAAAATCGTTGTTCTTAGAACTCAAATTGGATCCGATTCTGTCCAACAGTTTCTAGGCGACCGGGTCCTTCCTGACTCCTGAGGCAGAACGACGACATAGCACGGAGAAATTGCAATTTCCAATGTATCAAGGGAGCAAGCAGCAAGAAAGGAAAAAACAGTTTATCACAAGACCGATCCTTATCCGTTAAGCCTCTATATATAGCCTTCCCGGCCCAATCCGGTCACGATTATTGCTAGTTCGCCACGATATCCACCGAATTAATCACGAAGCCAAGGACCAACCTGTGAAATGCTGTCCTCCACCGCTCTCCGGCCGATGGCGCCGGCGGCCCCGTCGCTAGCGCACTCGATTACCGGTGTCTCAACCTCCCGCTCAGCCCCGGCTGGTCGGCGCGCGGCGGCGGTTGGGGTGCGCGCAGTGCGGAACTACGACTCGATCCCGAAGCGGGAGCCCTTCAGCTCGAGCCGCAGCATCCTCGACGAGTTCCTCAGGCAGGAGAAGCCCCTCGTACAGCGCACGAAAGATCAGATCACAGGTACGTTTCTCCGCTGCACAGTCTTCAGTACCCTCACCTCGTTGCACTGTATTGTTCTCTGATTTTTTAATGCGTGTGATGCGGCGTCCTGCCAGGGTTAACTTGCTAATAGTTTTCAGTTTACTACTGGATCTAATTTTGTTGTTTTGCTGATTAAAACTGTGCTTGGTTTTAATGTATAATAGATGGGTTCTTGCAGTTTAAACATTTTTTTAACCATGTTTTGATAAATTTGTTCACTGTTTGGGGTGTGGTGATGAACAAACACGATTGTGCTCTAGGTATAGCGCTGTGCAATATTCAAAGGCACATCACACTTAGACGCAACTCAGTCTTCAGGATATTTGTTTTAGGTCATGTGATCTTAATATTAGTGGAATATGCTGTGTGTCACACACATTAAACACATCTAGCTAAAATTTTTTGTTGCTGAGGTCAGTTAGTAGGCATACCCTTCGTTAGAGATGGAGCCACAGTTTAATTATAGTTACACAGAGGTTCTTTCATGAGAGGCAGAATTCAAACCTGATGTCCAAACTTGAAGTTAGAGGTATAGCAAATCACTGTAGTTCTTATTAAAATTTGGACTGAACCTTCTCTTACATTTGAACGGAAAATCAAGAAAAAAAAATCAGTTCCTTATTTGTGAATCGTTTGATTCAGATAAGATTTGGGCAAGCTTATGCCTGTTATCAGTAGGCTATAAGTTCGGAGGTAAGCTACCTAACATTGGCTCTTCTTCCGGTACAGATTATTGCACGACCATCGAAGGTGATGAATGCTGCAGCTGTTGGGATGCATATTTTGAGCTGAACGAACTTGAGGTATTTGCCAGTTAAATCCACTGTCACTTTTATAACCGGCAAGAGATATAGTTTTACTTGTTATGTTCGATTCTTAACTCCCTTGTATTTCTCCATCTGTTCAACAGAAAGACCTACCCAAAGAGGAAATTGCAAGGATGGTGAAGGATTCAGAGGGAGATGTGAGGTACCTTATTCGTAGCATCCATCACCGTTCAAATTTACGCAAGAAGATGGTTGAGAAATCTCAAAACTCACTCTCATCAAATTCCCCGGGGCAAACAACCAAGCCAAGGCCTTTCCCCATCCCTGACGGATTGCCAAAAACGCAGGAAGAGCTTGATGAAGAAGCGGAGGCCCTAATGCCAGACTCTCCTTACACAAGGTTGTTGAGGAGAATGGGGAGGTACCCTGATTGGTACACTCCACGCCCGGATCATGAAACCGACTGAATCAAGTCATCAACCATCCGAAGCAGACACGGAAAACAAAAGGATACTCAAACTGACCCATTTGGAGATTTCATGGCATGATATGTATGCGGTGAAGAAGTATGAAGACCGAAGCTCAGTGTGGCTTGTTCTAAGATCAGTATTGCGGCTATCCAGATTAAGCAGTGCTCCTGCTTTGCTCAGTGAGTTGTACAAAATGGGGTGTGTTTTATGGTGTGCAGCTCTTCCCTTCAGAACTTAGATAGCATTGTTGAATGTACCGGAGTGCCCATGTATATATTTGGAAATAATTTCGCTAGATTTGATTAATCTTTTTGGCATCATAGTTGGGAATGACCTTATTGTTTTGAGACGAGTTAAGAATTCAGGTTGATGACATTGCAGTCAGCCCCAATTTTCTAGATTTGGAAATTTTGTAGATGAGTATACAAGCTTCGATGTGGTTTCTGCTAGGCTGCTCTTTGCTGTTAGCAAGCTGGTGTCATACAACTAGTCTCCAGAATTCAGATGGCTTGGATTCACCCTCGAGGTTAGTGTACTGCTGTAACTGTGTGTGTGTATACTTGGGAATAAAATTTCTGCATATGACGAATTCTTTTTGATAAAAAAGACCTACTAAGATCAGTTAAGAATGGTGTGACTGATAATGTTGCAGCTCAACCATGGCCGTGGACTTGGACGATGCGGAGTATGCCGTTGCCTCGTCGCCCTCGGCCGCCGATACGACATGTCGCCTGCATCCTCGTCGACTCGTCGTCGATGCACCATCGCCTGCATCACCGCCCTTCTGTTGGCTGCGCACCACTTTCATCCCAGTTCCATAAATACCCCTATCTTCCGCAGACTCCCTCGCAATTCACCGCCTCCAACAAAGGGCGGATCCGACCACTCCACTAGCCCGCCACGCCGCGGCGCCGCGCGCGCCTCCTCTTTCCGGTTTTCCTCTTTGGGGAAAAACCCGCCATGCCCGGCCTGGACTGGGACCTCAACCTGGAACCGGACCAGCAGCCCCTGGCCAGGCGCCTCAGCTTCTCCGACGCCGACTCCGCCGAGCCGCTCCGCGTGTCCCTCCCGCACCAGATGAACCGGTGTCCGCCTCCACCAGCCCCAAAGGGGCCGGTTCTTCCTTCGATCACGGAGAACGCCGACGAGGAGGAGGCGGCGGCGGAGACGCCCGTCGGCGCGGGTGACGTCGTCCGACGCGCCGTACTCGGTGCAGGGCGGGATGCCGCACCCGACCTCCGCGCCCGTCGCCACGCTGTACCCGGCGCTGGGCGGGATGCCGCACGCGACCTCCGCACCCGTCGCCACGCCGCTGGTCTTTGCGCCTCCTGCACCGTTCCAGTCCCAGCAGCAGCTGCAGGAGGCGCAGCAGCAGAAGCAGGGGTTTCCGCTGGCGGCGCTGGCGCCGCGGCTGAGGCTGTTCACGGTTGATAAGCGCCCCGCCGGGTACGAGACCAAGTGGAGCGAGCTGCACCCGCTGTGCCAGAGGTTTCTGCTTTGCATCGAGTACGGCTCTATCCGCATTCTCTCGCTCCCCCTGTGTTTCAGTTCAGAGATTGTTGAGAGGGGCGCTTCTCTCCTGCGTTTCGTGATCAGGGTTGGGGGTGTTCCTTTTTAGGTTGATTTAATTGAGTTCCTGATTTATGTGAACCGAATGGAAGTCGCATTGTAATTGAGTTCCTGGTTTACGTTGATTACACTGCTAAACGACTTCTTGAGGATGATTTTAGGTGGAATTGTGTTGTGGGGATCTGAATTGTGTTGCGGAGACCTGAATCGTGCTGTGATCTGGACGTTGGGTGACATTTCGATTTCAGTTTGGTAGCATTTCGTGTTTGATTTCATCAAAATAACTTCAGGGCGCATTGTCTTGTTGAGGGCTTGAGGCCTGAATTATGGGTCTCTTGGATGGGATACATTTCGAAATAGTTTTGAGATTGTTTTGTCTGCTTTCGTCGCCATATTTGTTTCTGTTTGTTTCTTGCGCTCTTCGGGTCTTCAGGGGCTTTGAGCAGGTTGTTGGTGTGACAATTAGAATTGTGATATCATTTCAGATGGAGATTCTTGGATCAAGATTCTTTTATGTATTGTTTCAAGTGTTTTATGACAACGAGCCAATTGTGACTTCTTCATTCAGGAAAATACTGATGGAGCACAAGTACCAGAGTCAGTTGTTGGATCAGTGCAGCTGGCTCCATGACCCATCATTGTACAACAAGAGTTTTGAACTTGACGCAAGTCAGATTACACAGGTTCGGTTTTAGTTCTGGTTTAGCTAGTTATTTAATCTGCGATGTATCTTTATGGAGAAGTCACTTTAATAATGTTGCATCCTGCAGAGATGACTATATACAGCTAACATAAGAGTATTTAGGTTATTTATTTGCATCGCATAATTGGCAGTCACTTCAGTAATGTCTCAGGCTTTCAAAGATTGTGCAAGCCTCTTCAGAAATGTGTTTCGGCCTTCAAAGATCAGTGCAAACTATCTTGTATTAAATATATATATGTCAGTTTGCCTTGAGAGTTTTTATTTATCTTTTGAGGTGAATTCCGGTTACTTTCGAGAACTTGCCTCCAATCGAAAAGAAGATTGGATGTATAGGAAGCAGGGTAAATTGTTTGACATAATGCATGAATTCATCTGCATCAAGCAACACCTTCAGCTGAAGTAATATTTTGTCATATGAAGTTTTGTTTTCTGTAACAGGAGATTGGATCTACCTCCACCATCATGGACAGAGAGAAAGTTTCTATTAAGGGCTTAGCTGCTGTTGTCAAAGAAATGATGTGGAACACAGATATTGCTCTATGTTCATTAAAAAAGCTGAGATCAAGGTTTGTCCAACGAAGTGCTGCAGGTGCAGCTGGTTATGCAAATCGCGCTGGATCTTTTGGTGGTTATACTGAATTTAATCAGCGCTTGACAAAGGCACCAACCTTTTGCTGCTATAGTGGTGCTCCAAGGCGCCCTTCTCCCTTCATACAACTCTGTGTTGCCAGGTTGGAGGAGCGTATTGGAGAATGTCTCAAATGGGTAGAAGAACTTGAACAGCTTGTTGCAACGAAGAATGATAAGTCTTTTCTGGAATCTTTGGAGTCTCTGTCGAAAGTTATGTCTAATGTGCATGACTATTTCATACATGTGGCTTCTAAGGTAATATATGGCACGCATGGATTTTAACAATTTGCTTCATATTTTATTACACGACAGAAAAAAATGTGATATTAGAAGGTAGAAATACGAAGTATAAAAATACATATATACAGTCGTCAATATCGTTACTGTCTTGTGATCTGTACCTTGAAATATTTTCTGCCTTCTAATATATTTGGTGGTTCTTATTGGAAACTTTATCTATGTAAAATCTCTTTGATACAAACCTTATATTTTGTTTGCTAAGGTGGAAGATATTCATCAAGCTGTCGAAGCAATGAAGATTCAGTATCTGAATGATCGGAGGTGCACAGGTGATTGGAATGATCCATTTGCTGAGGCAGATAGAAGAGAGTCAGCTAAACAAGAAGCAGCTGTAAGAACAATCCATCCAACATTGTGTCTATCACCTCCAAGCCAGCCAATGCCACCTGTTACTGCATCAGTGATGGCTAGCCAACTGCAGCAAAATTCCCCTGCTGTAGGAACCTTCCCAAGCTCTGGTCCAACTCTTCCGCTGCCTTTGCTTTTGCCTACATCCAGCACGCAACCAAGACCTGCTCCAGTAACCAACTCTTTCAGTTCATCTAGTATCACATCATCTACTACTTCACTTTTCGCAACACCACCTGGAGGTATACAACAGAATGTACATGCAGTTGGATAGCGGCAGTTGCTTCTTGATTCATAGTTTCAGTTCGTTGATATCTTGCGAAAATTCATTCCCTGTTGTAGGAACTTTTCCAAGCGCTGGTCCAACTCTTCCGCAGCCTTTGCTTTTGCCTGCATCCAGCACTCAACCAAGGCCTGCTCCTGTAGCCAACCTATTCAGTTCATCCAGTATCACATCTTCTAGTACTTCACTTTCCACACCACCTGGAGGTATACATCACAATTCACACTATACATGCAGTTGGGTAGTGGCAGTGGCATCTTGATTATAATTTGAAATTCGTTGACATCTTGAAAAAATGTTTACTTGGACATCTAATCAGTTTGGACTTGGAGTTCCTGTTTTTTTTTTTCCGTAATACAAAGATACGCTGCTTGTTCGAGAAAAAAAAAGGGTTCCTGGAATCAGCACTGCCAATATAGATGTGGTCAATATCATTACCATACCTTTTTCATTCTAAATTTGCATAATCAATTCATTCTTCAGTTGAAACATGAAGGACAAAAAATGCTACAATGAGATATTTGGCACATTTCCTTGCATGCTGTATTATGGCACATATTAACTGCATGTTGCAGTGAAAGTGATCAAAATGTGTTGTACAGGCCTTTTTTTTTTCAATTCCATGTGCAGCTGTGATTACATTTGTTTGTTGCGCCTGATTGTTACTTTCCCTATTGACAGAATTAAATTGGTCCTGCCTGACCCATTTAGTTTACTTCTGCCTTTATGTTTAAGAAATAATTTATCCTGGTTCACCTTATTTTGAGGGTTATACAAATTCTTGCATTTATGTTCATTCAGGTGGAACAACAGCTTCAGGGTTCAATAGGGTACATACTAATGTAAGTGAACTTTGTATTTTGCAGAATCAGAGCTAACATGTCATGCTATCTTATAATGTTCGTCGCTTTCACTTATCACCTTTTTCATTTTGATGTTTCTTTCCTGTTTTTGTCAGAGGGGGAGAGCGCCAAGACGCATTCGCTATGTTGTTTGATGTTTCTTTCCTGTGTTTATCAGAGGGGAGGCCGCCAAGACGCAATCACTAGCTGTCTATTTCATTTTCTCGTATGTCCTTTTGACTATGTCCCTCTCCACTCCTTTTTTTAATTCAACTGCTTCTGGTCAACTTGCTACCTTAGATGTTTCTTTAAGAAATTTATGCTTCCATAGAAACTGAAAGCGTTGGCTATTTTACATTCCTATTGGATACCAAAAATGAAAGTTCAGCTTCTTTTGATTGATGGACTAGAAGATCTTCCACAAATCAATGCTCTCAGAATCATCTTTGCCATGCACCTGCATACTTCTGTAGTAGCATTGGTGTGTTTAAACTTCTGAAGTGGTAACATACATGGTTCTTTCATATTTTTTTGACTGAACATGCTGCTTCTTTATTGTTAGAGAAAGTGACACAAAAGCAGCCATGCTGTCATTTAGTTATCCAAAGTCTGACGGGTTTGCAAGTCTAACTTGCAATCTTGTTTTATTTTTTCCTCCATTACCAAATTTTAATGTATATGTGCCTCTGAGCTACGTCAGTCCTTACGGCAGCTTCTATATCAGAAGCCCAAAAGAAAATAGTGAAATTGTAGCTGTTGGTATTCTGTTATCTCAAGTTCTCTTGTGTTTGTGTAGATAAGCTATTACATGATTTGTTCCATTAGCCATGTGCTGACCTTTCAGATGTTGTTTAATCCTACTGGAATCAGGACTTGTTCAACTCTAGGACGAATCTAACTGTACCTCTTGAATCCTCCCTTGCAGTTTCTAGATCATGTCCGCAATGCTTTACTGTGGCTCGTTTTCATCGTCGCCTCGGCGGCAACCACGTGAGTCCTGGACTTTGGGTGGGGAAGCTGCAGAGAAGCATCGCCCCGGCAACCAACCACTTTGGGGCTGCTTAAATTCAGCAATTGTTTTGCTTTCAGGCGCTTAAGACAAGTGGGAAGGTGTTTCGGCTTTCGGGTCGTTCTCCGAAGTGGAACAGGATCAGTCATTCAACTTGCTCGGTGGCGCAACAGTGGGTGGTCCAATTTGATCTGCTTCGGTGCTTGTTAATGGCGGGATACCGAATTTTGCTAGCAGCTCTTCATTTTCTGGGCGTTGCAGACTGTAGTTTTGTAATTTTTGGAGGCCTGTACATGCCGGCTAGATGTGTGAAGAAGGTATAGATAGTGCACATAACTACGGAGTTGACCGAACTCTGCCAAAGTATAGAAACCTGGACATGCCGACTCGTTTGTTGAGCATAAACGAGGTAAATGTGAGCGATCTTTTTGTTTTCCGAAACAGTCGATTTTTCCTTTGAATTACTGATCCCTAACGGTCGATGGCTGCCAGCGCATGAATAGTACATGTGCTTGGTTTTGATTCTCCGTCAACGGAAAATAAAGCTGAAAATTAGAGATATAGTGAAGATAAAGCACGACGCGAGAAAGTACAATAAAATCAAGGAGATCAAACATTAAAAGAAGACCCTAACACGGATAGAAAAGTCCGGAAAAGCGAGGTTTACTCTCCTTTTCAGTTATTTCCCCCAGAACTTTGCGATATGCCGATATATCCGAGTAAATCCACCAAGTTGGTCCCCTACGTAAAAAATCCCCGAAAATCCGAGCGCTCCACCGCCGCAACAACATAAAAAAGCCGCGTCGTCCCTTCCAGCTTGCTAGGCTTCCATCGCCCATCTCCCCCCTTCCCCTCCCACATCGCCGCCACCGACGTTGACCTTGGCGACGACGCCGGCGAGGTTCCGCCTCGCCGGACACCTAACCTTGCTCGCTGATCTCTCGGTCCTGCACCTCACGAGCCTCCTAGCCGCCGTCGGCCGCACCTCCGCGGAACCCTAGTCTCCGATACCCCGGGCGCCCTTCCGCCGCCGGGCCCCCGGTCGGAATGTGCCGCGGTCTCCAGTAAGGTCCAGCGACCCCGGATCGACCTCCGCCCTCGCGCGGGTGCGAAGCACCGCCGCGATGGCGATCCGCATCACCATGTCCTACTCGGGCTTCGTGGCGCAGAACCTGGCCGCGTCCTTCGGCCTGCGCTGCACCTCCGCCGCGGCTGCCGGCGCTGGTGCGACACCCGGCGCAGGGAGCCGGTTCCTCCAGGACGCGCTCTCCCGCCCCTTCTGCCTCTTCGCCTCCTCCCGCCGCGTCGACCAGCACCATGACGCCGAGGATCACAACCACCCCAAGCCCAGGCCCAAGGCTCTACCCGCGCCCGCTGCTGGAGGTAGCCACTCGCTGTTTCTGTCACCGTCCTGCTCCGCGAAGGCGCCGCCTGTGAATGACCCTCCGGCATCGCTGGCCGTGGGGTTGCTGTCGGTGCTCGCCTCAGGGATGGGGTCGACTGGTGGCATTGCAGGCGCTTGCTCGCTGTCGGCGTCGCCATCCGTGTCAGCTGGGTTCAACCCTGCAACGCTGCTCCCATTCCTGCAGGCGACCAAGTGGCTTCCCTGCAGTGACATCGTCACGGCACCTGCTCCACGCAAAGCTGCACCATCGCCTCGCCAAGCAGCAGGTGCAGCAGGGGGCCCTGAGCCTGTGCCCTCACCTGCAGTGGCTGCGCCTTCCAGGGTGGGCATACAAGCATTGGTTGGCAGCGGTGCTATCTCCTCTGGTTCAGCTGGGATTGTGAGGAACACTGGTGCTACTCTTGCTGGTGCGGCAGGACCCAGCAGGAAAACCAGTTGGCTCTCAAGGTGGGTGAACTCATGCTCGGATGATGCAAAGACAGTTTTTGCAGCTGTGACTGTTCCTCTGCTGTATAAATCATCCCTAGCTGAGCCGAGGTCCATCCCATCGAAGTCGATGTTCCCGACCTTTGATGTTGGTGACCGAATTCTTGCTGAGAAGGTATTCTTGATTTCCTAATGTGTGTATGCATCGTTTGCCGTTGTTCGCAGAACAAACATTTAGTAACCCTGCGCCTATTGTGATTGTAGGTTTCGTACTATTTTCGGGAGCCTGACGTTTTGGATATTGTGATCTTTCGTGCGCCTCCTGTCCTTCAGGTATCGCTGTATTCCTTCTGTTCATTTTGTCTTCTTTCATTCATGTAAGATTATGCTATAATAAGTTCCTTTTGGCAGGCATTGGGTTACAGCTCAAGTGATGTGTTCATCAAGAGAGTTGTGGCCAAGGGCGGGGACACCGTTGAAGTAAGCTTTTATCCCAATGGTAGTGGCCTCTATATGTTTTCCTTCATTTGCCCGATTGCTTGATGAAATTTGATTATTGGCATTGATTAACAGTTGTAACTGTTGGGGGCTTTCTGTATTTTAATAGGTCCGTGATGGCAACTTGTTGGTTAATGGAGTAGTCCAGGATGAGGATTTCGTGCTGGAAGCAGCCGACTATGAAATGGATCCATTGGTATGACATCTCTTCTTGTTGGATCAGTTAGAGGATACTCTTATCATGCCTAGACACTGAAATTTCCTGATCTAATAAATTCGGTTGTAATGTTTAATCGGCTGTGATCAGAGTATTGCTCTAATCAATACTTTGATTGATGGTCCATTAACTATTGTGGACTACGCATTCTGACTAACTGTTGTTGCTTCTACCAGGTTGTACCCGAAGGATATGTGTTTGTACTGGGAGACAACAGGAACAACAGTTTTGATTCACATAACTGGTATAATATGCCTCTCATCTGGAGAATTAAGCTTCAGCAGCTAACGTAAATTTACTCCGCAATAGCTCATGTGCTGTTTGTCACTGCAGGGGACCACTTCCAGTTAAGAACATCCTTGGGAGATCTGTTCTTCGATACTGGCCGCCATCAAAGATATCAGATACAATATATGAGCAAGATATATTGCAGTGCACTGCAGGCGTCTCCTGAGACATACTTTGTGTGGCAATTCCACAAAGCAGATGCAGCCACATTTTTGGGCAGAGCTTTACTGACGAGCTGAGCCACAATTTTCTCAATTTCTTATTTTATTGAATGTCGCTGAGCATCATGCCCATTGGCAGCTCGGCTGACTGACTATTTTTTTTTTTCCCTGCCCTAGAGCAGATGCTTGTTTGAAGGCAACAATTATTGTACTCTGTAAGCTATATCAGGAAATCCATTATATTTGTTCATAAAAACAGGTGAGTGAATGTAGCCTTAGTGTGGCATGGCAAATCTCATGTTTCTGAGGCATGGAGATGAAACATTCCCGTAACTGAAATAGAAAGTATGATAGATTGCTCATCCTAATGGAGTGTCATGGATATGCGTTTCAGTTGTGAATCAGATCAGAGTCATCAGACGCCAGCATGGTGATATTTAGCCTTGGGTTTCAAACAATGAGGAAGCTCAACCATACTCTGCCTTAGTGCATTCTAGTTATATTGTGGCTTCTAATCCCTGACGTAATTAATGTGATATCCTCGTTCTTCTCTTGATTTCTCAATAAGACAAACCATCGAGTAATCTTGATGGGTGCAATAAGTTTTTTTATTATATAATTGAGTTAATTTTATAAAACCACGACTATTTAGTTCTTTGTTGAAATCAGTTTTGGTCCACAACATTTGGACTTAAAATTGTGGTTTTGTGCAACAAGTGACATAAATAATTGTGAATTTTGTGAAATTGGTTGTAAAAGTTGTGGTTCCTTACAACATGAATCCAAATAGTTGTGATTTTATGAAATTAACTACTCAATTTTAATTTGTCAGGGTTCATGCGTGAACTTGAACAGGGCAATGCTGGACCTCAGTCTGAGCACGTACTTGTCTATTCATCTTTTACCAACGCAAACCACAAATATAACCATTAGAGAATTGACGACACAGCAACTACAAATTCCAACATCATGAAAGGTGACAAAAAAAATTCAAAAATCCAGAATCATGGAATATAAAATTGAACAAGAAGGCAGGCATACTCAGGAGCAAGCAAATTACCAAGAATGGATTGCACAAAGGGACTATGAACAATGGAAGCCATTTACTCATACAGTTGCCAGTGGCAGCACAAAATTTCAACATGGTGTTACAGCCGATTCCATTTTCAGGTACACTTCAAGCCTAATCAAGTATACACGAAATTGATGTATATGTGCAATTCTATAAGCCCTACGAGAAGCATATCAGAGAGAGAAGGTATCACCACTTCACATCCAGCAAAAGTGGCTCTGGTGGTAAAACTAGCGACAAAAACTTTGTAAAAGAAACATTTGAAGTCAGACTGCTCCAGGAAGTAGCATCCACTATAGGAAATGGGTTCTTGACTTTCTTCACTGAAATGGCCTTAAGCCTTTCATCGTTTTCCACCTTAGCTATAATGTCAAGTGTAACTCGCTGAACTATAGGTTTTGTTTTCCACTCAGAAACATTTTCCAAGATGATATCATCTTCAGTGATGTCCCTTTCAAGCTCTAAGCGGAATTTTACCAGTGGAATTGATGTCACTTTAGCTTCAATGAAGTGCATTGTGCTATTCTCCTGGTTTCTCTTGCTAAACCAAGTCTTCAAGATCTTCTCGAGCTTTGTCAGTTTAGGGCTAATCGAGCAGAACAAACAAGCTGAGATCAACCGATTTGATATGTTCCCTTGACACTTGTCTGACAATAACTCCATAGTGTTATGTGACCTGAATGATGATTTCGCACGGCCTCCAGATATACTGTTCTCGTGCACAACAACTACGACCGATCCTACAACACCCACTTGAATTAATGGGGCACATGTTGTGTCGCTCAACAGCCATATTCGGCTAAGGTCATTGCTACTTGTCAACAAGCTTCCATTTGGCAAGAGACCTATGCTGTGAGGATGGGTTAAGGAAACCTTCTGTGCACCAATAACCTTTAATGCAATGCCATCAGCCACAAGAATCTTCTTCAGCCTTGTATATGTGATGTTCCCCTGCATAAGAGGCGCAACATAAGATTGTGCGACAAGCAAGGGGAAAACTAGCATTAATATCCAAGTGCTAAGAATGTTGAAAAATATGAGTAATAAGGGAACAAATCTTAGGAAGGTAAGAAACTTAGCATGTGAAGTTAACAGCAAATCTATGAAAAGATACTAGTAGCATAGAAGGTTGAAGTAATAAGGTTGCTGTCAAAGATCAAGTTATGATATACAAATAAGGAAGAACTGAAAGCTTTTTGTCTCAAGCTCAGACCGCGACAATGAAACAGCTAACCTAATAAGACAAGAATTCAAAGAGATATTGACAGTGTCGTAACTTGTATGCCTTGGGATAATAATACCGAAACATTCTAATATGCTAAAAATTGTTTTTGCAACCTGTAACATGCACTTTGCTATAAAATAGAATAACAGATCATTGGAATGCCACCTGCAAAACTATAACATCATTCTAAAAGGATCATCACTATTCATCAGTTAACAACCAAAGCAAGTCTGCAGGTAAGTTATTCGCATGCCCTTTCCTGTTCCAGCAATAACAATTTGTAATAGCCAAATTATGTGGCAAGCCAGAATGAAACATCTGTGTTCCACTTCACTGGCTGGCTATCCCAACTAATATAATGCTGCTAAAGTATATTTTCCAGCTCAAACAATTAGATAACTACATTAAAGTAAGTCTGAAAGTTATAAGGACAATAGACGACAATTCGCGTATGTCAATAAGAAGTTTCCATATTATGCACGCCAACGAACATGTACAACAATTTAAATGCAGGCAACATATTACACTGTAGTTATCGTTCAGTGTACAACATTCTAATACTGGATAAACCCAATATAGTCAAGTCAGGACGGTATAGTACCAGCATTTTTTTGTGAAAATAAATGTAGCACCGTGTAACTGTAAGATATCAGTTTGCACAGAATGAAAAAATAAGAAAGAAATTAAACCAGGGATATGCGTGCTGATTTAAACATTTAATCACCGTACACCAGCAAGCAATCTGAAGTCAGAAGCAGCACTAAATAAGGGAGAGATAATAAAAATATTTAGGAACGGTTGTTCTGCCACAATAGAACAGCTGCTAGTCTGCTACAATAGCTCAACGCAGTGATTGAACCTAACCATGGAAGCTTAGAACCGACACAACCTCCACACAAGCCACTACTCGAACCCTACCATTTCAAGCAACGGATCGGATGCAAAATCGGGAGCAGCAACAAGTCAAAGTCAACCCACTCACCGACGGCACAAATTGGAGCTCGACGAGTTCCCCGTCCTCGCCACCGGCGAACCTCAACTCCACGGGCCCGACCAGCTCCACGTCCCTCACTCCGTGCTCGAACTCGAAGGCGCCGTCGTCGGGGACGACGTCGATCCCGTCCGGCCCGTCCACCTCCTCGACTGCGGGCGCGGCGGGGCGCCTCCACTCCACCTCCTCATCCGGAAACCGAGCCACCACCGCAGTCCCGCCCGC
>LAPY01000919.1:21184-35794 GCA_000970635.1 Eragrostis tef | reverse complement strand
TTAACCCCCCCCCCCCCCCTTTCCCAAAAAAAATAATAAATGATAATTCTAGGCAGCATAAGTAAATTTTTTTTTTGCTGATTTATCATTTATCAATACTCATCACAACATTACCAGTTCTTTGAAAACATTGACAGAATCAATAGTCACTCCGCACTTGTATTTAAATATAATTGTTGTTAGAGGCATGTTATATATTCTGTCTAGCATGATGAGGATGCAAGACGAACAATGTTCAGTTTTCATACTTACTGCAATGATTCTGTTAAGAGTCTCCATGTCTAATACCATCAGTCTACTAACATTATGGCAAAAATTATAAACTCAGGCACCACACTTGTGCAAAGTTTGCAGCAATAATTGGACTAAATTCCATGTTGTGAAGGAAAAAAGAATCTAATAAAAAACATACAACAGAAAGATAGTAAGTTAAAAATACTTGCATGTAAAGAATACAAGTAGCACACCACAAATTAAAGATGGCCGTAGAGAGATAACAATGTGACATCACATAGATTCACTGCGTAACGCGAACTTACCTCAATGTCAAGTAGCAAATTCTCTGGCTTGATGTCTCTATGGATGACCTGCTTCTTGTGACAGTACGCCAATGCACCACCGAGGCTCATGGCATACTAGAATAAAGAAGGTTCGATGTCATCATAGAAGCTAACAATAAGAACGACGAAATAAGAGAAACCTGCATACTTATAACATGTTCAATGACCTGAAATGGCAATGCCAGCACAAGTCCTTGGCCATTAGTGATGATTATCACAAACTGATTTAATCTCTAAAAGAGATGTTACGTATTCTCGCATTGTTCCATGTATCAATCTTTGCATTCAGGAAGTCAATAATGCAAAAATCATGAGCCGCATGTGAGGTCACAGTTTGTGACAAACTTATTTGGCCAATAGTAGGAAAACCAATTTTGAATGGTGATTCCAAGAAATCCAAATAGCCTCAAGATTCTTTCAGATTTGGCGAGTATCTGGGATAACTAGTGATTGTTTCAGTTCGAAAGGGACAAAGACAAACATTTGCCGTTTATATCTAAAAAAAGTTCTTTCTAGTCTCCAAAAGAACCATGCAATAAGAAGATAGAAAGATCCATCAAAAGGAACAAACCTTTGCAGTTATATCTAAAGGAATGGACTCTGCTGCAATTGGATTTTCATCTATCCAATAGTTTACTAGATCAGCCCCTTTGTTTTAACGTAATAACTACTGATTCAGCTTGTAACGAATCAGGGATGCACAGGAAACTGATATGATGTATCAGCAATTAATAAATTATACATAAGATCCAAGTACCAAAGTTAGCACATTTCTAAAAATCTCTTGCTGGCTATCATGGCTTGAATAGCAGTAATGTATCACAAAAGTTGTCATAAAAGGTTTGCTTGGCTCGACCGTTATGGTTCAGATTCAATGTCACTAGGGTTTATAAAGGTTGGACAAAAGGCCCAGTTCATCGGACGCCCAAAACTTGCGCAAGTGATAATACTAGATGATAACATAAACAGAGGGAGAGGGGGAAGCTTACGGTGGCGGCCGTGCGCTCGCTGAACCGGCCAGCGGCGCGAAGGACCTTGTACAGCTCACCACGGGCTGCGTACTCGAGGACGAGGACGATGCGCTCTTCGTCGTGGAACCAGGCGAAGAGGCGGAGCACGTTGGGGTGGTCGAGGCTGTTCTGGATCTCGATCTCCCGCCTCAGGTGTGCGTGGAACCTGTACTTCCGCAGCTTCGCCTTGAACATCACCTTGAGCGCCACCACGTACCCGCTCTGGATCGATCGCCGGGCGCAGATTAGCCGCCGCGGATGATAAGAACAAATTTGGGGGAACTTCAAGGAATTGGGGGGTAGGGTTTCGAGGCCCGACCTTCTTCTCCCGGGCGACGTAGACCTTGCCGAACTTTCCCTCGCCGATGTACTTGCCGATCTCGAAGTCCGACATGCTCCACTCCTTGCACGATGTGGGCGGCGGCCCCATTGTGGAGGTGGCGCTGGACGAGGGGAGAGGTGGGGATTCGGGGAATTGGGGGCTTGGGACGACGAGGCGTTGATTCGGTGGGATTGGTGGTTTGCAGAAGTCGTTGCGGCGTTCGAATTGTTGTGGCTTGAATTTTGAAATGAAAGAGCGCTCGTGACGAAAAGGGGGGAGAAAAGAACCGTTGGAGTTGGACTGTGGCCTTCTGGGTCGGGGACAAGGTTTCGCAGGCGTTCGAACCTCCAGGGCCTCTGTAAGTGCACACGGCGATGCCGCGAACACACGGGCCCAGCACGGAAATGGGCCATTTCGTGCGCCAACCTATCCTCATGGGCCGCAGTGCAAGAGTGAAATTGTGGCCTGTTTTTCGATCTAGGGACGGAAATGTGGAAAACTCAAGAAAGAAGTGATCACACTGTAACGAGAAAACGCTCTCAGGTGCTGATTTTCCACTGCCACGTCCACGGAGCTATTCTGGATCTTGATGACGCAAATAGATCACTCCGTTCTTTTTTATATGATGTCCATTATCTCAAATTTGAGCTAACGAGCGTCATAAAAAAAAATAAGACGTAATTTCTCATCAGACGGTTCGAGCGATAGTATTGTCCAAAACATTCCCAATTGCATGTTTTTGCCCCTGTAAAAGAATAATTGATGTTAGAGCCTTACTAAACTGGGCCATGCATACATAGTAGATAAATGAAGCACTAGTACTACAGATATTTAATCAATTTGGTTCTGCTCATACGTACGAGAGGTGTATCAATACTAATGTTTTAACAAGCTGAGAGAGTGTCATCTTCCATCTCCTCTCTGCATCACACACAAAGCAACCTGGGTATCGGTTTTACCATAACTTCCTTGTGGATGAATGAAGACCTTTCTTTTTTTTATTACAGTGGTTCTTGAGGTGGGAATTGACATAAAAACCATTTATTTTAGTAGCTTTTTCTTTTTTGAGGCACGCCATCATCTATTGATCAAGCTGGGCATAAGTGTCACAAACAACATATGGTGGCGTTGAAAACACACATATCTACTAACAAAATTGTAGAGTAAGTTTTTAGTTAAGACATGTGCATCATATTCGATCTTTAGCCTTCATAACAAACTCCGTCCTCGCAAAATTCTGTCTCTTGGCTTTGATCTACCATATTATATGGCCATATGGGATCATGCCTTCACTTTGGACATTCTTGATGGACGTCAAACAATCGCTTGCCAAGCGTTGGGGACAAACGGGGGGGGGGGGGGGAGAGAGAGAGAGAGATGGTGCTTTCATTTGTCCATGGGCGGCATCGACGAATTAAGATCGTGAGAATGCAACAATGCTACAACTTCATTAAGAATATGAACTTATAACCCCTCATAGATTTTCTCTCTCCCCCCCTTCCTTTCTTTGCATCTCCATCGAACCTGGTATGTAGAAATAACTAAGGACAAGAGAGTAAGAACGACTGGGGGCATAAGCCCTCAAATTTTAGCAATGATGTCTATATGTAACAAAATTCGACAATTGACTTTGCTAGCCAACTTTCATTAAGGAGATATTCTTTCTAAAGGTACGATAATAAATTAAAAGTTTAAATTATTATCAAATGAGTAAAAAAAATTAGAAAGATAGACCAACGCATATTTCGTCACTACATAAGTATTCACATTGAAGGATGAGCCTCTTGATGAGGGGTCGTCGAGCACGCAGGCACAACAAAATATACGTAACTCGTAGCACCACACATTTGCTAGCCCGTACGCATGTTTTCCCGCTGCATGCTCCGTCACATGTGACGGGAGAGCGTGATCACAAATGGAGAAAACATTTGAAAGGAGAGAGAGCATCTTAGCACGGCGCGCCCAGCACCGAATCCCCAACGCGCATTGGCAGACAGTAATCATCATACCCCGCGCTTAGGGCCTCGAACACGATCTTGATCGCCGTTCTTTTACCCATTCGCGAAGCGAATAATGATCCACGCCGATCGACCGGCATCATCCTAGTTGTATAATATAACGGCCGGATCCACGGCCTTAGCCGCCGCGACGGCGCGCCCCTCGCCGTGATCACGTTATGGGCGCAATGGTTTTCTCCCTCGTGCCGGCCGAGGCGTCACGCACAGATGCTGTTAGTACTATACTCTTAACACTGTGCATGCATGGCGATCCTCCGTTGATTTGGTCGTTGATTCCGTTCTGTCCTCGCACTGTCACACAATGACACAAAGGGACACTCCGCCTGCGTGCTACGGCGCCGCACAGTGCCCTATGGCGCCTGGTGCCGATCAGAGGCGATCGATTAAACAAAAAGATTGGGCGACGATCTGATGCGTGGAGAATGTTCTTGGAGGGTGACGCGGACGCCGATGGGGCGGAGGCGGCAGGTGTTCCTTCCTGCCTGGCGTGATGATGGGTGTTCCCGAATCTTTGTTGGCCTCTGGCAGCGCGCCGGCCCCGATCCGTGCTGGATTGGAAGCACTAGGCTTGTTCTCACTACCGATCTCTCTTCCCCGCGTGCGAACATTCCGAGAAATAAAGCGATCGAGCGCGATGCGGGACGATCTGATAAAGCTGTGACGTATCCAGCTCCCATTGTTTATTTTGACGTGCCTGATCATACTGCACTGTGCCGTAAGTAGAGTATAGTGAGGCACGCCCGTGTACTTAAATGGAACGTCGAGAACGTGACATAACGGAACAGAACAGTACGGTACGAGAGCAGCGCTACTGTGGATATACTGCATCAAGAATTCATTCTGTGGTGAACATATATACAGTTTCCCTCTTTGATAATGGAGTGATCATAGTCAGATTTTCTTTCTTTGATATATATTGGAGTGATCATACCCTTGGATTGATTAATCTGCAGAGGCATTTTAGAAGCCCGCATGGAAACACCGAAAGATTCTACCATGTGCTAGCCGGACCGATCACCCCGTTCCCAGCGCGGTTCCGCGAGCTCAGAGCCGGCAGTCCAGCAGCAGTGGCACCCCAAATTTTCAAGCGCGTGCCTTTGCACCTTTTTGAACACAGCTTAAGCGCAGCACGGCACGAATCCCGAGGTTGACCACCATCACCATGCCCGCATAGGACCAGTAAGCTAGTAGGACCCCTCTCCCTCCTTCCAAACAACAACAACACGTTCCTATACTACCCTAATCCGCACCGCACTGCAGCAGCAGTCCCCGACTCATCGTCTCGTTCCGGTCCGGCCGGCCAGAAAAGACGCGGTGGCCCACCCGATATTCTCTCTTGACGTGCTTGCATGACGCATCGAGCTGCGTGCGTGCGCACACACACCTCACAGGAAGAAGGCACAGGAGGGAAAGCATGGAAGGGTACAAGAGTTTGTTTCCTCATCTCATGTCCCGTCCTGTCATCCGGCGAGACGGCGACGGGTGTTGGCCGGTACGAGGCCCTGGCAGCAGAGCAGCAGCATTCTGCCTGCACCCGTCCTTTCGCCCCCGTCCATCCGTCCGAGCATCTTTCCCGAACTCCGAAAGTGCTCGCCACGCCAGGCAGGCGTTCGAGAACGACGATGGACATGCGGTTATCCGTTCGATGATGTGTGCTGCTCGCCACTCATCCGGGTTTCAGCGTGCCCAGACTCTGATACTACTACGTACGAGTAGAGTACCGGCCGGAATGCATATCCGCCCTTTATCCTTTCCATCGTTACTCATGACGAGCCATGATGATGACGCACTGTGCCGCAATTTCGGACCTTCCCATGTCCTGAATCCCCATCATCAGTCCGGTTCTAGTAGTGTCACTTTTCTTGTGCTAATCATATGGAGTACAATATTTCCACATGCATTACCTTTGTGCCATCCGAAAAATGTGCTTGTTTCATCATCCGACAAGTAAAACAGAGGCCTGGTCTCACAATACTAGCGAGAATATTTTCACCAGTGTCTTGTAACGCATGCAGGGGGGAGAGGAGAAGGAACGAAAGAAGAAGGAATCGGTGAACAGTGCGCCTAGCAAGTGGGTCGGGTCGGTGTAGCGTGTACCATCATGACACGGAACGAGCTAGGCCTACGTACTAGCGGCTACGAGAATCTCCCACCTCGCCTCGTCGATGGATGGATCGGTCGCCATGCACGATCGGCCGGTCGTCGTGTCCGGGAGAAGAGCGGCATTGGCAAAGGCAGGCGCGGGCGGGTCGATCGCAGCCCGGGTTTCTAGGAGTCAATCGGCAGTCGCGGCTAGCCCGGGGTCAGTAGCCTCTCGCTTTTTTCCCCTAGCGCCCGCGCCTGCCTGTCACTTTTTCCGCTTTGCGCTTGCCGGCCCGGCCCGCGCTGCCGGCCGGCCTTTGAGCTCGATCGGCGGGGTCGGCCCCGAACAGGCGGTGCCTCTGCCCGGCACTGTGGCAGCGCCGTGTCGAGAGACGACGGGCGGGCGCTCGGGTTGGGTTGGGTTGGGTTGCATGAGGGCAGGCAGACGACTGAGACGAGGGCGCAGCCGCGCAGGAATCCGGGTGTGCGTGGCGTGGGGGCAGCGGCGCGGTCACCTGCGCCTGGTCGTTTCCGCCGGGCGTACGACCGCCTGTCGGGTTCGCCCCTGCGCGCCCGTTGCTGCATGCGGCGCATGCCATGTTCTCTTCTTGCTGCGTCGTTTGACTGGCGGGCGTACGGGCGCGCAGCGTTAATCATTCGCGGCCGAGTGCCGGTTGCCGCTGTCCCTGGCTGGCTAACGGTCGGCCGCACGCAGCTGAGCTCGCCGGGTCGCCGGGGTTGGTGCCCGGCGATCCATAGCGGTGCAGCCACGTTGATTGATAAGCCGTTCAGCTTAACAGAAGCTAGGGTGAATCTTCGGCAGAGTTTTTCCCCTGATACGATTCCTAACAGATTGTTATAGAGTGAGTAACAATCTGGGAAATTAATGATATGCGCGGCCAGCCCGTGATGACGAGAGGCGCGTGCGTTTTACGAGCAGCCTCGGCGCCGGCGGGCCCCGCGGCGTGGGGGCATGGGCCACCATGCCGACCGGCCGACCGAGACCGGGCGAGGCGACCAGTCCGGACGCTGTTTGCCCTTTGCAGGGAGAGGATTCCGAAATTCACATCAGCCAGGCGCCAGCACCCAGCAGCAGCGGCGGCAAGCAGGTGGGAACGGGCGAAGCACCGAACCACAGTATACATGCATGGTGCCTGGTACACCACGCTTGCCAGCGTCTGTCTCAAATATGCGTTTTGCCACGTCCAGACAAGCCCGGGTGTTCTTGTCAAGTGTACTGTAGCAGTTGCAACGGACATTCTTGCAAGGAAAATAAAAAGTTGGAGTTGTGTACTGTACGTGTGATGAGTAGCTGGGTGATGCAGCTAACTATACCAAAATGCTTTCTCAAAAAGAAAAAAAAAACAAATAATGCAGAGACCATATGAAACCAAAACTTGTAGCGGCCTCAACTTCACAAATAACCGCACTAATTTAGATCTGCATGGTTGTCATGCTTGTAACTGTATATACATGGGTTCCTGTCTGAGATAAAGAAGTGATAATCCTGGTCAAAGCATTATTTCAGAAATTTTACCCTGTTCCCGTAACTTTTGGCATGCCACCACGCACTGTCCTTTCCTTTCTCCTTTTTCCACCTTGATATGATTCCCGCCGGTGAGGAATAATCTGGGAAATGGCCAGCCCGTGATGACGAGAGGCGTGCGTTACGAGCAAGCTCGGCGCCGGCGGGCCCCGCGGCGTGGGAGCATGCATGGGCCACCACGCCGACCGACCGACCGACCGACCGAGACCGGGCGAGGCGACCAGTCCGGACGCTGTTTGCCCTTTGCAGGGAGAGGATTCCGAAATTCACATCAGCCAGGCGCCAGCACCCAGCAGCAGCGGCGGCAAGCAGGTGGGAACGGGCGAAGCACCGAACCACAGTATACATGCATGGTGCCTGGTACACCACGCTTGCCAGCGTCTGTCTCAAATATGCGTTTTGCCACGTCCAGACAAGCCCGGGTGTTCTTGTCAAGTGTACTGTAGCAGTTGCAACGGACATTCTTGCAAGGAAAATAAAAAGTTGGAGTTGTGTACTGTACGTGTGATGAGTAGCTGGGTGATGCAGCTAACTATACCAAAATGCTTTCTCAAAAAGAAAAAAAAAACAAATAATGCAGAGACCATATGAAACCAAAACTTGTAGCGGCCTCAACTTCACAAATAACCGCACTAATTTAGATCTGCATGGTTGTCATGCTTGTAACTGTATATACATGGGTTCCTGTCTGAGATAAAGAAGTGATAATCCTGGTCAAAGCATTATTTCAGAAATTTTACCCTGTTCCCGTAACTTTTGGCATGCCACCACGCACTGTCCTTTCCTTTCTCCTTTTTCCACGTCACATTCTCAAAACAACCCAATATGAAGCCCAGAGGCACTGTTCTCGCGACTATTATTCGGAATGTGACATGCAGGACGACGACATTGCAAATAGCAACCGTAATCATTCAGTGCCGATCAGTGACTGATGGCTCGATCATCACGCCAACACGCTAACAGCAACCGCTTGCATGCTTGTTCAAACCAAATTGCAGATGGAGGCCGGTCAATGACCTTGTCATCGATCTCACGAGTGAGTCACGCAGCTCTGGACGTTCCCGGGAGGGTCAAGGCAGTTCCAGCCGACCACGGTGGGGGGCGATAAGCACCCAATTTTTAGAGCCTTCCAAGCCCGACGATCGCAGAAAATTGTCACAGCTCTCGCACGCGGCCATGGCAACGACACATGGCCTTGTACGCTTGCGGCTTCTTGCATTGACTAAATGATTGGGGAATGGAATGGACAATCCTCCTGCGCCAGGGCCACTACGTCCATTGCCATTTGCTCATGAGGATGTTCCTTTCCTTTCTATTTAGAAAATTCTGCAATTGTTTTTTTTTTAAAAAAAAAGTGTGATGATTTGATCTCACTCTCGCTTGCGTTAGTGCTCCGGCCTCTGAGTTGGACTGCCATGATCACACGCTGCCGGGCAGAGGCCCTACCGTCGCGCGGTTTGCTGACCAAGACGTTACGTACCACAGTCCACAGAATGTGATGCTTGGGCTCCACTACGATAGTATACAAATGGTAGGTACGCAAAACAGCACATCTTGCTTTTCGTCACGCATACGTACATAGAATTGTACTTATACTTTAAAATCAGATGTACATACCGCTAGCAGATGATCAATTTTAATCGTCAAACTTTCATGGGAAAAGGCCATTTTGATCCTTCAATTTCAAAATCAGCTAAATAATCTAGTCCCTCAAGCAACCTTGCGAGTCTGACTGAAATTACAAACTGAGCGTCCACTTCAATCAACCTTTCATGAAAGTACAATCAGGAATCAGTTTTGCATTTTCGCGAAAGATATACTTCTTTCTTGAAGTGGTACAAACGATATACTAGTTCTTGAATTCAAATAACCATCTATTTGCCAAAAAGAATTAAAGACACTGAGACACTTCGAGACTAAGCTAAGTTTGCTAGTAAAAGTAAATAATGATCACCTGCATATAGGTACAAAAAATAGAAACCCCCCAAAAGCAGAGACAACATGGTCAGTTTGAACTCGATCATGGCAGTGTCCAAACTATGTGAAACCCTACCATTCATCATTCCAAGAATTGCTACTGGCCCCCACGTCCTACCTACTTACATGCCTTAAACCCTGGTTCTACCCACATGCAGCCAACAAAGTGTCCAAGGTAATTACATATCAGGACAAAGCTTAGTTCTCTGAGCCGAGACAAAGCCCAAGGCACAGAACAGAACAAATTAAAGCAGCTGGCTGAATGCTCGACCTACTAGCTCAATCCAATCCAAGGCATGATTCACCTCCTTCTCTCTCTCCCTCTATCTCAGCTCCGACCTCTTTATAAACCATCGATGACCCCCATCCCAGTACCACTACCCCACTCCGCCCTCATCATCTCATCCTGAAAGCTACCACACCACACCGGCGCCTTTGCCATCTCCAAGAAAGAGCCAGTCCTCTTCTGCTTCAAGAAGCCTTTTGAGCCTTGAGGTTTCACCATCCATCACCATGATCCAAGAACTGCTGGGCGGGGCAGCCATGGACCAGCTGAAGAGCGTGAACGACGGGAACCCGGCGTCTCTGCCCATGCTGCTGCACCCCATCGTCTCCAACCCGTCCCCCACGTCGTCGTCGTCGACCTCCTCGCGCTCGTCCGCGCAGCAGCAGGGGCAACAGCAGCGGTCGACGTCGGCGACGTCGTCGCCGCAGGGGCCAGGGCAAGGCCAGGGGCAGCAAGGCGCGGCGGCGGAGCAGGCGCCGCTGCGTTGCCCCCGGTGCAACTCCTCCAACACCAAGTTCTGCTACTACAACAACTACAACCTCACCCAGCCGCGCCACTTCTGCAAGACGTGCCGCCGCTACTGGACCAAGGGCGGCGCGCCCCCCCCGCCCGCCCCCCGCCGCGAAGCCGGCCATCTCCTGCAAGTCCATCGGCGCTGGGCCGCAGCTCGGGCTCGGCATGGGCATGGGCATGGGCGGCGCGAGCCCCATGCCCTGGGCCACCTCGCAGCAGGCCGCGGCCGGGCAGCTCATGGCGCTGCTCAACAGCGCCAGGGCCGGCGTGCAGGGAGGCGGCCACGGCGGCAGCAACGTGCACAGGCTCCTGGGCCTCGACACCATGGGCCACCTGCCCCTCCACGTGCTTTCCGGCGCCGGCAATGCCGNNNNTTCCTACACCGGCGCACATGGACTCCTCCCAGCTCGGCATGGGCCCGCTGGGCGGCGGCCACCACGACATGCTGTCAAGCCTCGGGCTGAAGCTTCCGCCGTCGTCGACGTCGCCGGCGGCAGCGAGCTACTACAGCGACCAGCTGCACGCGGTGGTGAGCAACAACGCGGGGCGCGCCGCCCACGAGTACGACGCCACGTCGCTGCCGTGCACCACCGCGGCCACGTCTCTCCCGCCGGCCGTGTCGAGTGTGTCGGCGGCGTTGAGTTGCGCCTCGGCCGGGCTGGACCTCCCGCCGGCATCCCTCCCCACACCCGAGATGCAGTACTGGGCCGGCCCGGCGGCGATGTCCGTGGCGTGGCCGGACTTGCCCACACCCAATGGCGCGTTCCCGTGATCTGGTCCCCGGCCGTCGCGGCTGTTGCATGACCCTAGCTAGTACGTACGTAATCGATCTGAGTTGGATCTGTTCAGTGTAGTCTGTGTTTGGCTTTACAATGTTTTGAGTGCGAACTCGGAGGTTAACTATGGGTGTTTTTATTACTTCCTTCAAATCAGTTGAAGACTAGGATCGTTTTTTTTTTCTTGCTGTCAATCAGCGTTTTAGTGGAAATCAGAACTACTTTACTGTAGTGTAGTAGGAGTGATAACTTTGTATTTGGTGTTTCACGTGGGACTGATCTATGGTCTAAACTCTTAAGTCATGATCAAGATATGCATAGATAGGTGATGTTGTTGATCTTGTTAAGCCTATATGGCTATATATCTGTGTGGTTTTAAGCTCGCATTACTCATCAATACGTCTTAGTACCTGTCTGAAAATTTCACTTTGGTTTCTGACTGAAGCTCCATGAATACCTCAACTTGCAATATCTGAAAAAAAACTCTTTGTTTTCTGGATCTTCATTTTGTTTTCTGAAGCTGGTCGCTTATTGCGGCGATGTGTTCTCTTTATGCTACTTTGATCCTTGACCATTCTGTTCATGTGAAAAATGCAGAAAATGAATAATAACCTAGGAGATAATGTTGATTATGGAGTTGCAAAAAATACAACATATGTTAACTTCAGGCGTGCCAATGTGCCAAAAAAAAAACATTGACTGGTCTTGCTACCTTCTATATGTAAAATTGAAGATGTACCATAGTGAAACCACAATAAGCTGGCCACGCATATTATTTGACATATCCTGAAATCGCTCGTAATTAAACGATTATTAGGCTGAAAGTGGATATCCTCTCTCTGTGATTCCTCCTTTTATTAGTTGACTGTTGCCAGCAATATGTTGTTTTGGCACAAATGCAGATCCACTAGATAAAAATCCTTCATAGTAGCAGATCCCTTCTTTTAATCAGGTGCCTCTCCATGTAATATCTCCTTTAATTTTGTGATGGTCGGCCAAACAAGAGAGGTACTGATATGATGCCCAACACACGATATGAAGCGATAGCAACACGTATAGTTCTTCCATCTGCCATCACGTGAACAATTTTGTTCACCCTATATCCATTTCCAAAACTTTATGTGCGTGCTAGTGATCGATGCATGCTTCTGGTAATTACCACCAGGTGATTTCCATCCCGATCAACCAGCATGTCCATGCCAGGGCAGAAAAATTTCCTTGTTCAAACTTGTTCCTGACCATGTCCAGAACCTCCTCCTCAGGCTGTCAGGCCTGTACTGTACGTTCAAGCTCGCCTGATCTCCTCTTCCTTTAAGCATGCACGATCTGCAAGAAGAGAGCAAGCAGTTTGTCTTCACTTTGAGGCAAGAACGCAACCCGCTCAGAGTGAGCGTCAGATCGATCAGCCATATCGGAACACTGGTTCAGTCAAGTGCCCAGAAGGAAAAAGCAGAGGCGTGGAACTAAACTAGAGGCATGCATGCCACGCCAGTGTGGCAGATACATGGAGATCAGCGTAGGTACGTTCACAGAGACAGACAGAGAGAGAGAGAGAGAGAGAGAGAGAGAGAGAGAGAGAGAGAGAGAGAGAGAGAGAGAGAGTAGCCTGTGTATATGAAGGTGTGGTGTTTGCAACGTGCATGCATGGTGTGGCCTATTCTCTACAAACGGCAGCATGCAGGTGGATTCGATTCTCCAGCACAGTGCCCAACCGATGGCCGGGACGGAGCAGCTATCGTCGAGCTCGCTGCCACTGACTTCTGCGAGATGCAGCCTTATGCGAGTGTGGTGCTTGGGGTTGGTGAGAGAGAAGATAGAGAGGCCCTTTTGTTTTGTCGCTGCCTCCCACGCAGCATGCATGCGTCCGTCCGTCCGTCGCCTGAAATACTCTACGTACCGAGAGGGAGAGAATGACCATTGCCTCAAGAATGGAGAGAGAGAGAGAGAGAGAGAGTAGCGTGCAGCATGGTGTTGCCGTCCTCGGAACACGCATGTAATATTCCATCTCGATGCGATGCAGGGGCCTGCGCCGATCGAGAAGAACCCGCGCCTGCTGTGTGCTAGCTTTGCTTTTCTAGAATAGAACCGCTGGTCTTTATCCTGTCCTGTTCTCTTGGTAAGCGTTGTTTGCTTCTTCTCCCACGCCGCGCTAGATCACCAGTTTGCTGTCGGTCTCGGTCCTTTTTATTAAACCCTTACTGCTAAGCAAGCTCCACTATTAGTACTGCGTGCCTGTTTACTATCCTTTTTTTTTTGATCCGGCACAGTTGTGGGTACTCGGTTCAGGCTCAATCCCTTACGAGGTGAGTGGCTCCTGTACTAATTTACTAGTATCTTTCTAATACCGAAACAGAGGAGCGACATTGGAAGGGGGCTGAGACTGCTGTGCTGTGCTAGTTCGGTTTTGTGAAGTTTAGAGCAGGTCAAAATTTGAAGCGGGATGAAATTATATGTTCTTTTTAGGGGAGGGATGAATTTATATGTGCCATATGATGGGCTGAGAGGATATTATCTAGCCCAGCCGAGTAGGAAACGACTTCCATTCTATATAGCCCAGCTGACTAGGCCCGTCATGTGTGTGTGGGTGATAGTGTGAGACAGAGAGATGACCCATGACACACACACACAAATATCCCGACGCCAGGTAAATAGCTTGCATTTACATAAAAAAAAGGTAAATAGCTTGCATTCGGATTTGAAGTTAATTTTGTCTTGTTTGAAGTCAATTTCAGAAAAAATCAAGTGAAGTAGACAGAGTTCCGAGTCAATTTCAGAAAGTTTTAAGTCAAATTTCAAAAGTTTAAACTCATAGCAAATCAACTTTAACTCAAAAGTAAAAAAGTTTCAGCTCAACCTTCTCGAGTGGCCGAGAGGCGACTGGCGACACCTCCTCGTCCGTCGAACAACGCTCTTGGCAAAACAGTGCCCTCGTGTAGTGGCAGCATGACTCCCGATTCTCCGGTGAGTCGGTGACGACTCCCTCCATTGTTGGCACAATCCCGCCTCCTTTACGGCCGTAGCATGGGAGGAGAGATGATTGGTTTTTAGGCCCCATGCAGAATTGTTTTTTTTTTTTGGATGATGATGCAGAATTGTTGTTACGAAGGTGCAGTTTAGGGGCCGTCACAATGGAAGAACTGGATAAATCAATTTCAAGGACATTATTGACTGGCATAGTCAATCTCACGCAATGTCCAAAAAAATTGCTAAAGGATTTAACCACATTTGACTCTATTGAATCATAAAGCAAGGTCAGATTCATTTGACTATATTGAATGTTGTGAAGTGCTTTGTTCTTCTAGGAGCTTACATTTCTACTAAAGCATTTTGTTAGAATTAGGATACTAGCTGAATTGATTCCTCCAACCCTAGATGGGTGGGTATATATATCCAACACACATGGGCCTCTGTATGGGCCAAACACACTCCAACACCCCCCTGCAGTCTGAACTAACCGTCGCAGCGGTGTTCAAGACTGGACACAAGAAAGAAGAACTCACACCCCCCCGCAGTCACAACT
>LAPY01000918.1:133725-146167 GCA_000970635.1 Eragrostis tef | reverse complement strand
TAGCGCCCAAATTATTCGATAATGGCTGCTGCGATTTGCAATCAAGTACCTGTTGTTAATCCATTGGCGATCGGTGCTGGCTCCAGTCGCTAATGGGGCAGACTCGGAGCTGCTGACGTCGACGCCGCCTAGGGGGGAGAGATAGAGAGAGGCCCATGCAGATAATTGGGCGCAACCTCCTCCAGGTGGCCCGTGACTACAGCGAGTTTGGTAAGGGTCAACACGTTCGGACGAGGGAATTTGGGAGAAGAGGAGCTTCAGCCCGAGCCATGGACCTGAGAAGAACGAGACGGAAGCAGCGAGGCTAGCCCACGAGCTGCTCCTGCTCAAGTGCCACGCCTCTGGAGTGGAGGCGGCTGGAGTGGAGCCGTTCCCATCGATGGACAAGTGCGACGCGTGACGTCGAGGCGGCTGACCTGGACGGCACGTTGCTCCGCTTCTGCAGTGCGTTCCCATGCCATGCTACACGTTAACTGGTGGCGCGTTCGAGGCACGCGGCGTGCCGGCCTGTGCCTGCTGCTGCTGCTCGCGCTGCGTGCTGGGCCATAAACATCTTATCTTATCTTATATGAGGATATTTATTAATAGGAAGATCTTTTTAAGACCTTCACGTTAACCAGAAAAAATACTAAAAATTTTCAAAAAATAAAATATCTATCTATTAAATTGGATGCTCGAGAGTTACATGCCCATGTTTTTGTGCACACGTTTTTTCCCCCGCCTTACCCTAGCCGCCTAGCACCGATGCCCCTTCATCTTTCCAGGCGCCCTCCTTGCATCTCTTCCTCTCCGCCTCCCTCTTGACCTCTCTTCGTTGTTCCTCCAAGAATTCGCAAGCAATCATCAGGTCTTCTGGCACCCACACCATGGCTCAGGGCTCTGGCGACCACTGATTTGATCTACCAGCATTGAAAATCCACGCCGCGACTTCAATCTCCAATCTGTCTTCCACCAGTTCCGAGTGCCATCACGTATATCATTCAAAACTGCTGTTGTCATCGTCGTGTTCACTGCAGTCTGAGACAAATAGTTTCATCTGTTTCTTGCGTGGGAGGTCAAGTGCAGCAGCAGAAGAAAGTTCCTGGAGCTAGGATGTGCGTGTATTCAAGAAACGCAATGCAGGAAGGGATGGACAGTACTTACATGCAGAGGGTCGTCCACCCTCACGCTACTCCAGAAGGTGATCAGCCAAATGCGAGGTGACATGGTGAAGGACAGTCAACAAGAATTGAACCTCCAATCTCTTACTTTCCTGCCATCATGTATCACCTTCGTCGGTAATCATACATGGGCTGTTGCTAATTGCCCGCATAATCTCTGCTTCGTCGATTGCCGTCCAATGCGTAGCATCCATTCGAACGGCTTGAACTGCTTTCGCACACGAACGAAACTGGCACAAACACCAAAAGAAACTGTGCAACCCACAGAGTTGTCGAGATGATCGCCACATCCGCGGCCAGCCCCTCGTCGAGATGATGCTTCCGTCCAGGATAATTTGGAGGGCCCACTTGTCGCCCGTCGTTGTCGACCGTGATAACCTCCTGCCTGACCGTGATAATAATGCGCCAAGTCACGCAGGTCCAGCGACAAGGCTGGGAATGCGGAATGCCGGAATGGAGTTCGTGGCGCCGCTGTTCGTTGCCCCGGCTGTTAAATACTTGTGTATTGTCCCTCGCAAAAAAATAAAAATTACTCGTGTATTGCTTGAGATGCTTCGTTCTATTGTGCTAATTGCAGTACAGCCGCATTCGTAGCTCGCCTTGGGCCGGCGTTTCGTTGCCATAGAAAAGTGCACGAGCTCTCTCTTTCCCGTGTTCGCGTGTGTGTGTGCGAATCTCACCAGGCCAGACGTGGATTGTTGATGTAAATGGCAATGCAAACATTTCAGCATAGTGCCGCTGATAGCAAACAGCAGTAAAGACAAACAAGGTTTCCTTTTGTCGCAATTTCTTGTAGGACAGGATTAAATATGATCATACATTTCCTCAAACATCATAATTCCATTTGTAGCACCATGTTGCTGGTACATCTGATTCTTTTGCAGCTGCACCAAGGATTAATTGTAACCACTTGTACGTATCTGTGACCATCTTTTCCTTGAACTGCATGCCGTGCTTGCGCCTTGCTTGACCAAGTTGTTTTTGCGTTGTTACGATCAGACGATACACGACCAATGGAGCTTCTATTTCTCATGTTCCCTATTGTTGCTTTGCTGCCTCTGCGGTGGTTCTTCGTGTTCTGGTCGTCATCTCACGGGCGTTATGCCACAACCTGGAACCAGCGAAACAGGGGATCCAAACGTTGCCTTTGTACTCGTTTCGCAGTTACCGTTGCAGAAGCTGCGTCTTAATTGTACCTGCTATCTCCTGTGACAGCCCGGGCGAAACAGGTAATGTTTATCATCTCGATCTGGCTACTTCACAGCCAGAAACTTCAACTGCAAAGGATCCCATGTGCAACCAACTATTCTTTGACAAAAAAGTCTTATGATAAATACTGAAAATTTGTTGCTACTGGTCCTTTACGCACCTAGCTGATATCTGAACCAAGTTGCCAAAAGAGCTCAATTGCCATTGGAAGAATCAACGAAACCCCCCATTTGACTGCTCCTAGCTATCCTGTACCTGCAAAGCGAACTGTGGTTCTGCAGCTATTATTTGATTTCTCAACCAAATCGCTATCACCACAACGCAAGAATCACCGGATCCCCAGTTTGGCAGTATAAGAAAATTAAGATTCAGTAGTGACTCCGTCTCGTCGCTCACTTGGGTCCATGGTCGCACCTCCACAGGCGAAGCCACCACACTGCACCAGGACACCGCCAATGTCAGTGTAGGGGATCGATTGCAGGCGGCAACGCGAAGCAAGGAGGCGTAAGCGAATCGATCAAGGCGGCGAGGTTGCGCCACACACAAGGAAACTTGGACGGAGTGGAGGCCATCATGGTTCTTTGGCACTGCCGGCAGCGAAAGTATCCAACAAGGGAAAGATGCGGTCTCAGCGACGAGGACCTTGAACTCGCTCGCCAGTAGAAAAGTCAAGCGCTGTTGGATTCGCCCACGCTGTCCACGCGTCGGCCATCCGGGCGGGACTCCAGCATCTGCATGAAAGGGGGCGGCCGCGTCGTGCGTAGGAGCAAGGGACCGAGTAGCCATGGCGCGCGCTGAGTCGTGCAGATCGATGTGGCTCCATTGCCACTCGTTGGTTGTTTCTTATTTTATTACTGCTTGCCACAGATGGAATGTGACGTATATGGTATGTGTTTCGATACCTTTGTCTACTCACGCTACGTTCTACTAATGCAGTTTCTCGCAAAAGAAAAAAAGACTAGACAAAGAGCATGGTGGACATAGAGCAGTGTGTACTATGTGATGCTTGAACCTGTCATATCTGTGTACTTCAGGGTTTAGAAAAAGCATGGTAAAATTGGTTGCGAGATGATGCGATTACCACAACCGCACTGGAGAAAGCTCTAATCGGGAAATCGACTGCAAGATCTTGAAGTAGCTAGGCTTCACATTGGTTCTAAGAGGCACAGGTTCTTATCGAGACCCGGTGCAGGAGCCGTGCATCTTGCAATTACCCCAACAAAAAAGAAAGATTTGGTTTGGTTTGATACATGTACAAGAGCCTGGCTATGGAATTCATATTGAGGCCTTAATTTTTAGTTTAAGAACAAATTTAGGCCTAAACAAGAACATGTTTCGCTCGACGAACAGCAATCTGACTTGATTGTCCTGTTTCGAGCACTCGATCCGCAACAGGGCATGGGTCGATGTGAGCAAGAACACAATGTGAATGCCGCCCATTCATGAACAACACAGTTGCACAGGGAAGAAGAAGAAGAAGAAGAAGAAGAGTAAGAGAGAGAGAGAGAGAGAGAGAAGAAGAAGAAGAAGAAGAAGAAGAAGAAGAAGAAGAAGGTAAATTTTCCCAAAGAACTCGTTACATCTTCATTATGAGGCCCGATTTGTCAGATCATGAACAAGAGAACAACGCGGGGAAGAACAACAACTACTACTAGCAGTACTCGAATAGCAAAGCAGCGCAGAAGAGCTCGGCGCGCGCCCCTTCCTGGGCGGCGGGGCCCGCCGCCCTCCGCCTCCTCCAGCGGCGGAGCCAGCGCGAGCCAAGCGCAACGAGGACCACGGCAAACAGGATCGATATGATCACGGCGGCGGTGGTCCCGCGCTGGCGCCGTCGTGGTCATGGTCGTGGTCATGGTCGCGGCCGGTGGCCGCGATGACGCGGTGAAATCCGGCAGCGGCGGTGCTGTTCATGGCGGCGGCGGTGGTGCTGTTCATGGCGGCAGTGGTGTTCATCGGCTCAGAGAGGGGGCTGGGAAGAGTGAGTGGGGACTGGTACGAGTGAGTGAGGTTTGGCGCGGTGGTGTTGTGGTTTGGGATGCTCGCTTATTTATAGCAGAAGATGCCTATTGCCGGCGGCGAGAGCTCTTCCCCTAGCTCGCGAAACAGAGGAACAAGAGGTGTGTTCTTAACAATAGTGTGTTTTTAACATTCGTTGTGTAGAGGCCCGTCTAGCTCAGTCGGTAGAGCGCAAGGCTCTTAACCTTGTGGTCGTGGGTTCGAGCCCACGGTGGGCGTTTCCTTATCATTTTAATATTTTGGCCATTTTCATTTTACTCGTCAATCTTTCAATCAATCTACCTTATAGGAGCAGCTCAATTATAGTACTAATATTTCCTCTTGAATCTCTTATATATCTTTTGGCCTTTTTCTCTCTGATGCTAAAAGTCTCCATCTTCAAACTCGATTTGCCTTAAGAAAGTTGATTTTAGACTATCGTCACTATCAACATCTTTTCTATTCTAGTAGGTTCAGTCCTCAAGTATGTGAGGCACCACGGAGGAGTACATCAAAAATGCCAAAGTGGAAATCAAGATGAAGCTTATCTTGGCCGCAGCGTGGTTCAGGTGGCTGGACTTAGCCTTCCAACTATTCTGTGCAGTACATGATTTTCTGTACTCTGAAAGCCTTCCAACTATCCTGTGCAGTACATGATTTTCTGTACTAAGCAATTAACAACAACAAAGTTCAACTGTGTCTCTGAAATGTCAATTTAGTTGTTACGAATGGTTAATTGTCTCTGATGTCCATCCCAATTTGAGACACTATGTTTTCTATCTATTATTAGCTAAATTACACAATTTAAGTATATGTTAATTCAAAATTATTTCCCAAAAGAACACTTCATCTGAAAGAACAAATCTGTTACTGTTACTTGCATTATGTAAATGTTTTTACTTCAAATATTGTTGAATAGTTTGCAGATTTGTACCTTTACTTCGTCACACCACTTCAAATAATTTTGCATAACATTTACTTATGGCTAGTTAATATAATTATGGTTAGTGACCACTGAATTTTTTTCCACTAAACAAACAGAAAAATCTTGAAAAGAAGTTTTTTGTTTTGAAAGGGCAGAACACCTGCATTTTGTTCAAAAAAAATCTTGAAAACATATATATAAAGCATGTATCTGTTCTTATTTTTGGCCCCTAAATTACATTGTTTTGGAAAGAATCAATCATAACGGTACTATCCCTAGGTTTTACTATTTTAGCTTCATGTGACTGAACTTTTTTCCCTGCCCCCATTATATTGAAGACTGGTAGAGTACAAGATATGTTTCACACATGGATGTAGTTGCCTGCATATTCTGAGATGTATGTTAATCTCACCAAGAAATGCAGTAATATGATCAGTGCATGGGTTCTCAAGATCCGTGGTTGAACTGTTACCTCTCTTTTTATGTTTAATTTTTAGTTCTGTGAGAATATTGTACACTTGTAATGAGGTTCAAAAAGATTTTAATGATGTAGTACTGCCTAGAAAAACAGTAAGCCATTCATTACAGTCTTCATAACGCAATGCAATATACCTTTTTTTTGTGAAGGATAAATTCAGAATACATGAAGACTTGTCTTTGTATTGACAACCGATAAAAACATTAGTTCTTGCTGACAAACTCTACTTCGTGGCTTACGATTAGTGATTTCTTTGCTATGAATTGCAAACAACAAATTGTGTCATTTGCCAAACTTAGCAATCTATTTAAAATGAGAAAAATTATCTATGCCTGACGCTTTCAACCGAAAAGGTCATTGTTCCATTTTCAATTTATAAAAGTAGCCTTTTAGGTTGCACCCAGTTAAGACCTATGATATCAACTGATCTTCTAGTGTTATCTAAATTGTATTTACAAATGAACTTGGCCGTCTATCCTCTCGTATCTTTAGCCAATGTGGTTTGGTTCAGTACGCGATCATCAACCGATCAATTCACTACATTTTCGTCGCGCTTGCTGGTTGTCACATGTCCCTTGCCCAGTTTCTTTGTCACTCAGCCAGGTTAGGGAAAATGCATGCAGCTCCACGTGGTCCACAGATTAGAATGACTGCAAGTCTGAAACGGATCATTTCAAGAACGAGACTAGCTAGGGAGAGTGGGCGTTTTATTTACATGTAAGAAATGAAGCGAGATTTCGAATTGATGCACATGAAGACACAGGGGCTCCCGTGCAATGAAGGTCTTTTCTTTTTTTGTTCTTTTTTAGCAGTAGTAAAGTTTTTGTTCTTTTCTAGCAGTAGTAAAGGGCGGTGAGGTGATGATGCATTGCATCCTATCCTGCAGCTCAGCTCTGAGCAGGACTTGCCAAACATCCCAATCGATCAGTACTATTGTAGTATTTTACCCTGCTCGTGGCACTGTATTATACTCCAGACTAATCGGGACCGTATACACAAAATGTGTTATGCGGTTGAACTGTCTCCGTTCCATGTGGGCAGCGGCAGCGGCGACGCAACCGCCACCATCCCAAGCGAGCTCGAATCGAGTGAATGCCCTGGTAAGCGGTGGGTAATGTGGTTTTGTTTCTAAGACATCGTAACTCTTTCTTTTGTCTTCTAGGCACTACGAAAATATGTAAGACACCATTTTTAATATTTTAATCATTTTTTTTGCTAAGAATGAGAGAGAATAAGATTAAAATGACACAATTGCCCCTGCTTCCATCCCCCTCCAAATCCCTGCCCGGGCTAGTTCTCTCATCTCCTGCAATTCTTTGGCTAACGCACTCCGGCCTGCACCAGCAAGCTTGCACACGAGAGCTCCTAGGGGACCCACACCTGCAGCTCACTCGAAGACGGAAGCTCCTAGGACTAGGAGGCCATTGCTCCCACACGGTGAGACAGACCCTTGCTCGCGATGGCCAGTCACCCAGGACGTCCTGATGGCTGCAGCCCTGACACGGACACCTACGAAGCTCGCCGGGATGTATTCGACGTGGAGGAGCTGGAAGATGAGAGTTGGCGAGGATGGGGGCGGCCCCGGCGAGCTCGCGCCCATGGGGCCCGGATTGGGAGGGGGCGGTGCTCGACGAGGATGGGCGGCTCCGACGAGCTCGCGCCCATGGGGGATTGGGAGGGCGGGGGCGCTTGGCTAGGATGGTTGGCTCCGGGGAGCTCGTGCCGATTGGAGATTGAGAAGGGGCTCAGGGAGGATGTGCGGCTCTGGCGAACTCGCGCCCATGGAGGAAGGGTGGAGGCACTTCTGTCGTGCTTGGTCGAAAGAGAAAGAAGACACCAGAGAAAGGTTCGTGAGGAAGAAGGGCAATCTGGTCTTTCATCATTAGATTGATTCTTTTAATCGCCGCGGTTGTCCACCAGACAAAATGCACAAGTACGGTGTCCTAAACGTTTTTAGTAGTGTCCTTCACACAAAATTCCCCATGTCAGCTCCAGCTCAGCGACCGCTCGTGCTCACTCGCTCTCGCTCCGTCGCTCGCGCGCGGGTCAAATCAATGGACATTTGGATGTACGCGAACTGAACGGCATCACGGCTTCTTCCACGCTCGCTCGCTGCACGTTTCCCTTTCCCATAAAGCGAGCGAGCGAGAGCCAGGCGGGAGGGAAGGAGGGAGAGAGGTGAGAGCGTCGTCGAATCCATTCGCCGCGCAAATCTTGGTAGGTAGCGGAGGCGGAGGCGCGGAGATGAGGGGGCCGGCGGACGCGGACGCGGCGTCGCGGCGGCGGTGGACGCTGGTGCTGGTGAACCTTGCGTCGGTGCTGGAGAAGGCCGACGAGGTGCTGCTCCCCGCCGTGTACCGGGAGGTGGGCGCGGCGCTGGGCGCGTCCCCGACGGCGCTGGGCTCGCTCACGCTCTGCCGCGCGCTGGTCCAGGCCGCCTGCTACCCGCTCGCCGCCTACGCCTCCGCGCGGCACGACCGGGCGCGCGTCGTCGCCGTGGGGGCCTTCCTCTGGGCCGCAGCGACCTTCCTCGTCGCCGTCTCCGGCAGCTTCCTCCAGGTCAACAAATTCCTCTGTTCTCCGACCTCCTCCCCTGTTTTCTTCTGCTCTCCTCCTCTGTTCTCCACAACCTTTGCTCCCACCTACCTGCGCCTCTCTCACTGACATGGTGGCCACGTTCTTAATTTCGTTTCGCACGTCACCGACCAGGCGACCCCCACCAGCTAGCGGTTATCCGAATATTCCATTTTAAATTTTCTTTTTTGACACCATCAAGAGGGGAAAAAGTAGATAAGACTTTCGATGTTTGACTGGTTTGCGGCCCACTTTTCAGTGAGAGAACCTTCCAAGGAACAGAAACTGACTTGCAAATTCTGCCTGTGTTTGTTTTGTTGGCGCGCGCGCGCGAGTGCAGATGGCGATCTCGCGGGGCCTGAACGGCATCGGGCTCGCGCTGGTGGTCCCGGCCATCAGCTCGCTGGTCGCCGACTACACCGACGACCACACGCGCGGCGCGGCCTTCGGCTGGCTGCAGATGACATGCAACCTGGGCTCCATCCTCGGCGGCTCCTTTGGCGTCCTCCTCGCGCCCGTCACCTTCCTCGGCGTCGCCGGGTGGCGCCTCGCGTTCCACGCCGTGGCCGTCGTCAGCGTCGCGCTGGGGGCGCTCATGTGGCTCTTCGCCGCCGACCCGCGCGCCAAGTCCAAGTCAGCAGCAACGGCGACCGACGAAGCCAAGGAGCTGCTCGCCGACGCTAAACGCGTCCTCGGCGTGCCCACGTTCCAGATCATCGTGGCGCAGGGGGTCGCGGGGTCCATCCCGTGGTCCGCGCTCAACTTCGCGGCCATGTGGCTGGAGCTCGTCGGGTTCACGCACTGGGAGACCAGCGTCATCACCGGGCTCTACCTCTTCGCCACCGCGCTCGGCGCGCTCTTCGGCGGGCTCATCGGGGACCCCGTCGCCCGGCGGTTCCCCAACGCCGGAAGGATCGTGCTGGCGCAGATCAGCTCAGCCTCGGCGATCCCGCTCGGCGCCATCCTCCTTCTGGCGCTTCCCAACGATCCTTCCACCGGCGTCGCGCACGCCGTCGCGTTCTTCGTCATGGGGTTCGCCATCTCCTGGAACGCCCCGTCCACCAACAAGTACGATACTCAATCTTACGCGTTGGATACACTGATTACATTTCTACTGTATATCTTGTCGTTGGTTGTTCAATACCTTACATTCCTCACTGCGCAATGCAGCCCCATCTTTGCCGAGATCGTACCGGAGAAGGCAAGGACCACGGTCTACGCGCTGGACAAGTGCTTCGAGGCAGTATTTGCTTCATTCGCACCTCCCATCGTCGGCGTCCTCGCGGAGCGCGTATTTGGGTACAAGCCGGTTTCTTCAGAGACAAGCGTCGACACGGACAGAGAGAACGCCGCAGCACTGGCGAAGGCAGTTTACGCGGAGATCGCGGTGCCCATGGCAATCTGTTGCTTGACCTACACCTTGCTCTACTGCACTTATCCTCGGGACAGAGAGCGCGCACGGAGGGACCTTCTGATGGCATCAGATGGCCAGCTCCCTGAAGAAACAAGGGACAGAGATGTAAGCGCCCGAGAAGACGAAGAATCTTCTGTTGGTTCCTTGACTCAGGGGCTAATATCCACAGAATAGAAGTTATGTAAATGTTGACAAAGGTCAAAGGGAACCTAAGTTCACAGGCCTTGTGTTCTTCCAGCATTGTCTGAATTCAAATGTTGCACTTAGTTTCAGACTGTCCGGTACAAGGACGCCGCCTCATCAATCAGCTATCATGTACGCGTATCAACTCTATTCAAATGTTGCATATACGAGCCCAGCAAATTTTACTTGTCTGGAATATATCTAGTGCAATATGTATAAAATGTTGGAAACTAGAAATTTTTTTTTATCAGAAACCATAATTAGGGGTTTTAAAAATGACCCTAATTTTACCCTCACTTTTTCAACTTTGTAATTTTACCCTCGCGTTCAAAATGAGCCCACCATTTACCCCTACAGTCTAACACCGCTAATTACATTTGAAATTTTTGAAGAATCTGCCCGAGATGTTCTATCCAAGAAGATTTGAATCCTGTCAAAATGATTAACTATGTCAGAAGAGGGGTAAAATCTTCAAAGTCTTGAATGAACTTGGCAAATTTTCAAGGGCATCTTTGTCAGAAGCAGAGTAGGGGAAAACTTTAGCTTCAAATTGAAAAAGTGAGAGCAAAATCACTATGTTACAAAATAAGGGCAAAATCACAATTGGAGTTGAAAGTGAGAGTTAGAACACAATTGCCTCCATATTATTTAGCCTTGTGGTTTGCCTGAGTGCCTGGCAGAACAAAACTAAACTGTTTTTATGTTGTTCATGTACCTGCAATCACCTGAGAGGAAAGTATAGGCGCGTGTGTTTGTTTGGTTGATGCGAGAGTTTGTTTCTTTCTTTTTCTTTTTTTTTTTGAGAGAGAGAGAGTGATGCGAGAGGTAGCTACTGAATTTGAGAGATTATGGACTCCTCCAGTTTGTCTGGGCCTATGTTGCGGCCAATCACTCAGCCTTTTAGATGGTCCACACTCTATGTATGGGCTGCAACAACATCTCATGATCCTTTAAATATGGCGTGCTTTCGGACCAGTAAGGCCCCAGTTAAAAAAAAAGAAAATACATAAATCAAAGTTGATATAAAAAATAACTGCTTCATAGTTTATGAGACAAGAAGATCGTTCTAGTTACTATGTCTTTGATTGAAGGAATGAGAAGGTGCCCTGTTTTCTGTTTGATACGACATATGGGGGCACAAAGGAATGGGTTCCGTCGGTGCCCAGTCCCTCAGCTGCAGCCGCACCACGAATGGGCATTTCGTCGAACATCGTATGTGCATGTCGCGTCGTCCTCCCCTGGTTGCGCTCATCCTGGCCGCGCCGCCCTCCTTCCGTCGACGCTGGCTTCGCCGCGCTGTCCTGCGCTCTGGTCCCCGACCGCGTCATGCTGGCTGATCTGCTCCCGCTACACTGGCCGGCTGCCCGCAGTGCTACTGCTCTGCTGCGCTTGCTTGCTCCAGCCGCGGCGCTCCTCTGGCCACGAGCTCACCCCGCCCGTGAGCTCGGCCAGGCAGCCCCGTGGGCGCGCAACATCGCCCACGAGCACGCCCCGGGCCGGCAGCCCCGTCCGCACGCAGCACGCCGCGCCATGCGACCCCCTCGTGTAGCTTGACAGTGACGCCCTCATCCCCGCCTGCGTCGACCTCGTCCACTCATTGTTCGCCGCCCGACCGCGCCGAGTCCTAGCTCCGCCTGGCCAGCTGGCCACACGCGCCGCGGCCGCGCCGTCGTGTTCGGTGTTCCTCCTATAGAGCCCCCAGACACCACCACGGTGGACAACGTGCGCGGTTTCGTCTGCCACAGCTTCCAAAACGGCCTCGGTCTCCACCCATGCTGCGCGAGCCTCCCGGAGCACGCCCTCCAGGACGAACGCGTCGTTGCGCTCCAGCAAGACGACATGACTGCTGCGCGACACCGCCGATGAAGTGCCGGCGAGGAGGTCAACCGCTGGAGCACACCCTGGCTGCAGGACGGTCGACGATCACGTCGTTGAGTTCCGACACGAGGCGTCTCGCCGGTGCGACAAGTCCGACAAAAGAAACTACGTGCGAGAACGCAGACTGCCAGCTGCAAGTCACCATCGATGGGGAGCCCGGCCTAGCCGAACTTGGAAGAAGGCGCAATTGGCCTGATATGTGGACCAGATAACCTGACGTGTTCTCCCTCTCCCGGAGCAGGCGCGCGGTGACTTTTGCAGAGCATATGATTGTTGGCTATCCATGAAGTGTAGTTTCACAATGTTTAAGATGGCTTTCATTGATTTCTTTTGGAACAACAATTTTTTTTTTTCATTTGATTTTTTCGCCTGTACTTAATTTGCATCGTAATAATGAAATAGTCTAGAAAAAGACTCCATAGGGGAATTTCTCACTTCTGCCCTGTTGCACCGTGTATTCGTGTCTCCGTCACAAAAGGAAGACCTAATTTATGCGTCATTTGTATCTTCCTCTCTCTCTCTCTCAGGTTTACCATGTCAGATTCACTTGGGACTTGGCCCGTCAAACCAAGACCAACTTACTCCCTCCGTTTTTAAATTGATGTTGTTGTTGACTTTTTGAGTTA
>LAPY01000918.1:105552-117153 GCA_000970635.1 Eragrostis tef | reverse complement strand
CACTTATGTTTGTTAATCTAGTAAGTACTATTTTTATTATTATTAATCTAGTAGGGTTAGGGTTATTCTCTCCCATCTTCTATGACATAAAGGTAAATTTCATAATGAATTGTGCAATTACAAAAACTGTCCTTTAACTAATGGTCATTAGTTTTGAGAAATTAATGACCATTATTTTTATACAATAAAACTGCTCTTTGGCAAAGGCAGTTTAAGCGGAGAGCTGATCCGGCACAAGCAAGGAAGATTCAGGTTGCACACAAAAGAGCACCAGATTTTGGGAGTGTTTGTCCCCCTCCCTCTCCTTTTAAATTTTACACCTCTAAATTCAAAGAGAATCTGGTCATTTAGGAGTATTAAATAAGGCAACGTATCATATGAGAACCAGATTCGTGTGAGAACTATGAGAACTACAATCTGAGCCACATGATCTTGATCTAAGAGAGAGGTGGGAGGGGTAATTTGCAAAAGTATACTGAATCATACTTTTGCAAATTACCCCTCCCACCTGAATTCATGTGCCCTCTTGGATCAAGATCATGTGGTCCAGATTGAAGTTCTCATAGTTCTCACACGAATCTGGTTCTCATAGGATATGTTGCCAACCTACAGAGCCATTATCAATAGTGGCGATGGGACTTCTTCATGTGAGGAGAAACAGGCAAATAAGGAAGAAGGCTGACTGAATCAGTGCTAGTGGTTGAAAGGGAAAATATATGGATGCCAAGTACGATGAATCATGATTGTCTTGTGGGTGAACGATCAGCTTTACACTTACTATGCAAGCACTTAAGAGGACGGGCTAAGTCCACTTCATGTTTATGGGGCTACCTAAGAGCCTTTAATGCCAATCATAAACAAAAAAGAACTACTGCATCTGTCCCAGAATATAGTTACTTTAGTTTTGTCCCAAGTCAACATATTCTGGGACGGAGTATTAAAGTATAGCCAGCAAAGGAGTATAACTAAAAAAAGGCTGAACTGTGGTGCGGTAATATTGTCTGCTAACTTAAGAGTGGAAAGATATTTACCCAGTCAAGCAACATAACATAATTGGCAGAACGAGCAGGATCATATGCTTTCTTTCCTGTAATAAGCTCCAAAAGCATGATCCCATAGGAAAAAACATCAGCATTCTCAGAGCAATTCCCAGTGGAACGGTACTCAGGAGCAATGTGTCCAATTGTTCCGCAAACGGTTGTTTCATGGGCATCATTGCAGCCCATAAGTTTGGCGCACCCAAAATCACTGACAATTGCTTCAAAGTCTTCATCCAAAAGAATATTTGCAGCTTTGACATCACGATGGATGATCTTGGGATCACAATGGTCGTGCAAGCAAGAGAGTCCTCTTGCAGATCCCACTGCAATCCGTCTTCTTGTATCCCAGTCCAGAGGTGGTTCCGATAGCTGGCGATCTATGAAAATGGTACAATTAATGAGAACAGAAAGCAGAAAGTTGATATTATGATTATTAGACCGTGGCAGAAAATATTTTGAATGACTCGGCAACAGGATAGAGCAAATTAAAGTTACCATATAACCATGATGCCACACTCCCGTTAACAATGTATGGATAGACTAGCAATCGTTCAGTAGGTGTCATGCAGAAACCATGAAGTCGGAGTAGGTTCCTGTGCGTTTTGGTTTCCATGCTGATCATGGTAACCTCTGTTTGAAATTGTAGGTCAGCAGCAGATGTGCGCTCTTTTTGTCTTTTCACTGCTACCAACGAGCCATCAACGAGTCTTCCCTTGTACACGCTTCCAAATGCACCTCTTCCTAAAATGTTGTTCTTGTTGAAATTATCAGTTGCAGCGTGAAGCTCCCACCACAAAAACTTTTTAAGCTGAGCATGATGAACTGCTGGATAAGCGCTGGCGGAGCTTCAGAGCACATCAAAAGGGAAAAACACTAAATGCACCTGATTAACTACGTTTTACCTAAAGAAATCTCTAAACTCAGGTGGGGGCATGGCCTCTTCTGGTTTTCACCATGCTTCGCCTCTGTGAATAAGGAATCAATAAAGAAAAGGAACAGTGGATAAACAAACAGGCAATGTAAATAATAGAAAACAAAATAGAGTATATGAATATGATATATGTAAAGATCCCATTTAACTATCCCATAGTTTAACCAAACAATCCAGCTATCCCAAAATGCAATCATACCTCACATGTAAGTGCAGGAATTAAATGAGTGAATTAGCCTAAATGCAGCATGACCATATTTTTCCTGTGGTTTTGGTTAGGTGGCGCTCATACCTTAGGAGTCCTCACATAAAATCAAAGAGAATCTTGTCATTTAGGAGTACTAAATAAAGTCTAATTACAAAACCGTTTTGCAGATGAGCGTAAATTTACGAGATGAATGTAATGAGCCTAATTAATTCATGTTTTGGTACAGTGATGATACAGTAACCATCTTCTAATCACGGCATAATTACCCTCATTAGATTTATCTTGCAAATTATGCCAGTGGTTATGCAGTTAGTTTTATAATTAGACTTTATTTAATATTTCTAAATGACAAGTTTTTTATGTGACCCCTCTAATTTTTACACGTCTGGAAACCAACACCTCCAGAGCCAAAGAAAATTGCAACCGAGGAGAAGGAAGCATCATCCTCCTCGGCTAGAAGAAAACAAAAAGATGTCGTAGCTGCCAAGAGGCCAGCTAATGCTCATTCAAGGGAAGAAGTTTAGCCTACCAAGAAAACTGAGAAAATCCCTACCCGATTTCCTGATTTTCTTCTGTTCTTCGTGTGATCTCAAGAATTGCACGTAACGAACCTTTTAGTAATTTCGGAGTTTTATAGTTGTTAAGTAGAGCTAAAGATGACGATTTCCTTTTGAAATGCAAGATGACTGGCGAGGTGGGAAGCAGCCGACGCTCAACGGCTCCTTCCCCTTCCTCGATTGATCGTCCAAATATGAACAATGGAGGAGGGGAGGGGAGCCTTGGTCCCAAAAATGGAGCTGCACACTGGCAACGGCTCCTTCCCTTCCTTGTACCCTCTGCTATAAAACCTCGATGCTCGCCGAAACAGCAGACCACTCATCATTGCTACCTCCACCTTGCTCCCGGCGCACCACCCACTCAGTCAAGAACAAGACGAATGCATCCACGGCACTGCTAGTGAACAAGACGAATTAGTAATTTTGTGTTTTTTTCTTTTGGGAATTAGTAATTTTGGAGTTTTAGTTGTGACGATTTTCTTTTGAAATGCAAGATGATTTTAGTGGTCAAATGAATTGTTCGCTAAACTTAAAGTTATAAAAAAAAATCTAGTTGTGCACTCGCTATTGATTTTCTGATCCCTAATGAGTGACAACTTATGATCTGGCAAAAATAGACAAGTGAAATTCCACGTGGTGTTATGAGTCACGATTATATGAATGTCACATCGGGATTATGAAGGTAATGACCGTATCGATGCGGAGGGTCAAGATTAGTGGCCACAATCTACACTTTTTCTTAGTATAGTGGCCAAAACGAGATAGCCATACAAATTCAATGGTCATCCAAGATTTTTACTCTTTTCTAAATACTATTTCCTCAAATTCTACATGCTGGATCAACATTTCTAGACACGGGCTTATAAAAATGCTCAAACTTGATTAGCATTTCTTCCTTTCAGCTGAGTTGTACAACAATACGGTCAGCCATGTCCTAAATCCTAATACACAGGAAGCCGCTAAACACAGCAGCAAAATCTCGGGAAAATACGAGTGCTCCAAAAACTGGTGAGATGGGAAGCAACCCTTGGTCCAAAAACTCCAAGGTGCTCAACGGCTCCTTCCCCTTCCTCAGTTGATCGTCCAAAAATGAACAATGGAGGAGGGGAGGGGAGCCTTGGTCCCAAAAATGGAGCTCCACACTGGCAACGGCTCCTTCCCTTCCTCGTACCCTCTGCTATAAAACCTCGATGCTCGCCGGAACAGCAGACCACTCATTCCTCGCTTCGCTTCATCCACCTTGCTCCCGGCACACCACCCACTCAGTCAAGAACAAGATGAATGCGTCCACCGGCACTGGGGGCTTCTACCCGTCGCTGATCCACCACGACGACGACACCGCCGGAAACGGACCCCCGCCGGTCAACAAGTCCCTGATCGCCGGCATCCTCTGCGCCGCCGTCGTCGTCTTCGCGCTAATCATCCTCTGCTTCTACCGTAAGAGGCGGGCCAGGGCAGCACAAGCCCGCGCGGTGGAGCCCATCTCACGCAGCTTCGTCCACGTCGATGACCTCCGCGTCACGCGGGTCTAAAGGTCCACGATTCCAGCGTCTGCTCCTGCGTGAGCTCCGTGTGTTCCTGTAGGTGCGCTTTGAAATCAGTAGAAGCTAGCTGCCTGGTTGTATTTATGATTGACTGATTGTTGAGGAGGCTTAGGCATTTGTCTTGTAATCTCAAGCTTTTGGGGGACTATCTGTTGGAATAGATCCCATATGAAGTGACGCGGGTGTGATTAAAATCTTGCGAATTTTAGAGGTCTTTCGATCTTGTTTCGATGATTTTTTTTTTCTTTCTGTTTCACGGACTCTGTTTTGCTCATCACGGCAGGTCACGGGTGCTCTGCTTCGAACAGGGCACGGCGGTAGTAGCAGCAGCTCATCCCTGCACTGCGGTGCTCTGAAGAGATGTGCTATTAGATTCGGGTTTTCTTGTCTGGCAAGTTCCGGCAGCACGAGACCATCGTGTCCGGCTTGTGTTTCATTTCGGTGATTATTAACAGTAATGCTGCTTCACATATTCGATTACTAGTTACACGGCTCTTGTATGCTAATGCCTCCGTAGACTTGAATTTGGCAGCTCCTTGGTTGATGCTTGCTACAGTAATTTCTGAACCTGAATATTTGTCCATGGACACGAGGTTCCAGGAGTAGACCTTTGCTCTGACATCGTCACATCTAGTTCTCTTTGCTCTGACGCCTGGCCTCTCCCTTGCCAGACTGATAATATTCACATGATTTAGGCCAAGGCCAGTTTCGATATGGATATTTTGTTTTTTCTTCTTTTGCAACTTTTGCCATGTCAAGTGCTGGAGTGTTGCATTTGGTGATTCGGGATCTTGCAGCGACTGAGTCTCCATGTTTTCAACACGTAATTTAAGATGCTTTGTTCGATCAGCTTCTTTTGATGCTGCATCACGTGTTTTGGCATGTTGCCATTTGCGAATGTGGCAATAGCACAAGCAAGGTTCAATAACCGTGGGAGGGGCAAAAACCGCCGGGGCGCGGTATGGCGGTTTTCGCGAAAACCGTCACAAAAACCGCACAAAAGAAAATTTTAAATTTGAAAGGTTTGACATTTGAAATCGCGCGGTTTTTGCGATAAACCGTGCAAAAACCATGGTAAACCATGAGAATTTTTAACGGAAAACCGTGGTGGAAAGGAAAAAAAAGGGGAAAATGAAAAAAAATGAAAAAATTGGCATGACTTTTGCTGATTACTTACGATAGTACAGTGAGTTACAAAGGATTTAGTTACAACTGCTCACATAGACCAATCTTAATATCTCATAATTGTTTTTTTTTCATGCATACTCACATATTGGACATACTTCTAACTAGATGGACAATGAGTGACTAGTGTGTCCAGCCATTTCTACTCATCACCTTGTCTTTACATAATGAAATTGGGCATCTAGCTGGCCAAATTTCTGACACAATCTACTACTCTATTTTTTTCTCCTTTTCCTTCCAACAATTTTTTTATGGGCCAAAGTTGCGATTTTTCATGTTATTGTTTCACAAATGGTCATCATTCGTCAAGTACTACCTACAGGATATTTTGTTTCAAATTTTGTCAAATTTTTAAATTTTTCCAAAATTCAAATGCAAAAGCCGACGAACCGTGTGTACCGCTCCACTGCGGTTTCAGCGAAAACCGCGGTTTTCGCGCGGTTTCTCGCGAGATTGAAAACCCTGAGCACAAGCCTCCTTCATTGCCAAAAAAGAAAACATCCTTCAAACAAATATGTCTATTATTTTTTTATAATACTAATAAAAGGGATTCAAGTTGACAATCAGTGCTATGCGCCTCCAGGACCACCATATTGGAACGACACTCCTTGAGGACCCGTGCTGGAAGCTGAAGTCATCACAATATTGTAGATGGCTGGATCAGAGACATCCTTGTCTGCCCAATAATTACCGATCTTGGCTCCCTTCACTACGATCTGTATAAATTGTGAGGCAAGCTTCATCTTGCCGAGCACAGGCGCCACGCCAGTGCCCATGGGGGGACTCCTCTGGCCGGGCGGCGCGTAGGTGATCCCTCCCATCTGGTTGTTGGTGGCGCCGCTCATGTTGTTGATGATTTCCTTGGGGAAGTATCCGACGATCTCTTGGTCCAGGAACACGAACCAGTTCCCAGTTTGAGTGTCCTGGAATTTGTTTCCACAAACATTCATAAGATGTTCCAATTAATTGTCGGTGAATATCTGCGACTCGATTTGGTTGAAGCGTTTACCTTGGATATACTGACACTGGCAGTTCCGGTTGGAAGAACCATGCCCGGAGTTTTAGTTTGGCTAAGCAGCACGAAGCCAGGGCAGTCCATGTTCCTGCAGCCGGTCGTTTTGTGATCGTCAGCCTGCACCATGGGACCATCATAACATGGTCAACACTTTTGTGATCTTGTGAGCTTTAGAGTTTTACGATATTGACGCGCACCACAAATATGATTTTACATATATACTAGCTGCAAATATGTCATGTGAAAGAAACGCACCGTCCAGTAAGTCATGAAACGCGTTTGGCTGTCTCCATTGTGGTTCGGGTCGATCTGGTGGTCAGAACAGAAAATATGTGAGATGTTTATCGCACAAATTGACCGGAATTTGCAAGATGCCGAAGACAGTTTGTTCACGAGTTTAGCGATCAGCAGAGGTAACTTACAGCTCATCCAGCTTGTATGACGCTGAGTCTGCCAGAGATGCCTTCGTCAACAAGCAGTATTTGAGCTGACGAAACTTGGCCTGGTGGAACAGAGAGTGTATATGCCGAAGACAGTTTATTCACGAGTTTAGCGATCAGCAGAGGTAACTTACAGCCCATCCAGCTTGTATGACGCTGAGTCTGCCAGAGATGCCTTCGTCAACAAGCAGTATTTGAGCTGACGAAACTTGGCCTGGTGGAACAGAGAGTGTATCCACCTCGATCGTTGCGCTGGCCTCTTGGAACTGCGACCCTTCCTCACTCTCAATCAGCAACTGAGCGAACTGTTCCCAAGGCATGGACACAAACGATGAGTATCAGATAAAAATTGCTTCAAGAACATTGTAAACTGGTAGGTATGTAATCTAAGAAATCCTCAAGGTGGAAAGCTGGCATTGTAAGCTCACATGCTGTCCAGAAATTTGTGTGTAGGCCTTCTCTCGCTTCACAGATCGCCATACGGGAACAGTTCCATCAGGGCAACTTTCTTTCAGACCAAAAGGAACTGGTTCTCCTGCCGTCGACGACGAACTTGACAATACCTGGTTTCAAGGTTCAGTCAAAAAAGGAAGTCCATGTACTTCTTACATGCTCATAAATTTTAAATGTCCACCAAATAATGATTGATGAACTTGCTCATGGATTTCCTTATTGTCAATTAAATAATGTAAATATACAGCACCTCTCCTCTATCCAGTAAAAGCTGCAAATTATCTAAATTTAAGCTTGAGGTATATGTCCTATCAACTAAGTTTGACATGTTGCACACGTTTACAGAAGAAAAGTCCTGAAAGACGATTCAGAATAATGCAGGATTGGACTGACAAATCCTGTTTTCAGAGACGAAAAATCAGTTTGTGAGTTCAATATCTGATCTTAACTGGTGTATTTGTGGAGGACTTTTACAGTCCCCCATACTAGCTAGTATTTTTTGAAAATAACTAAGTTTGACATGTTGCACACGTTTACAGAAGAAAAGTCCTGAAAGACGATTCAGAATAATGCAGGATTGGACTGACAAATCCTGTTTTCAGAGACGAAAAATCAGTTTGTGAGTTCAATATCTGATCTTAACTGGTGTATTTGTGGAGGACTTTTACAGTCCCCCATACTAACTAGTATTTTTTGAAAATACTAGCTAGTATTGTTAAGGGTAATTATGGAATTAAAGTAATATTTTGTTAATCTCGTATGAAACGAAGGGAGACAGAAAGACTTGCCGGGGCGGCGGGTGTTGGAACAGAAAAAGAACGCTAGCACTAGCAGTCAAGACGAATTACGAAGTTTTGATCTGATAGTTTGGATCAGATTGTGCTTGTGTCTAGTCCACCGTGTAGTATGCATACTAGTACACTATGAAGGGTGCGATGGCATATTTACGTACTAGGATGGAAATTTCACAAATTGATTTTTTTTCACTGCCTGTCCTAGTTTGATTTCTAGAACCCTAGCCGCCAGTGTATAAAACTGATCGGAACTGGGACAAATCAGGGCACATGCGACTAGTATCATGTATTGACCAGATTAGGTATGAAGGCCATGCCGAGGTCTCCTGCATGTTCTTGTGCTGCTTTCGCTTGCACATCCCGTCGCGTAGCTTGCTGCACAGCAGCGCCGCCGCGCTAGATGCAGCTGCATGCGCTCGGCTGGGAATGAAGGAAACAGAAAAGACGACGCCGCTGGGAAAAGACGATTAGGTTAAGACATGTGGTTGTTGTTTGTCCCACCGATCGGTTAATTTGTTGCAACGCAAAGAACCCTAATCCTATAGATCTTTAAACGAAGAACCCTAAGCAATCAAAATCAGATTAATTACTAAACAAAAATGTTACAAACTGATTATTGTTGTAACCTCATGATAAAACAATAATTAATTGTCTGTCATTATTTTCTTTCATGATTTTGGCCTCATCGTAACCATATAATCACTAATATGCCATGAATACTAGCTAGTATCGGTGGGGGAGAGTCAATCAATTTGAACCGTTGGATCATAATACTAGCTAGTATTCTCAAATAATACTAACTAATATGATTTTCGGAGTGAATGAAGAATTTAGACAGAAAAGGGAACTACAAAACGTAAAACGTTGACAAGTGATAGGAAAAGTCACCTGAAGTTTGTGGTTCTTGAGTAGCGGATGGTCCAGTGCAGGCTGCTTGTACATATCCACGCAATCAAAAATTACACCATACTTGTCCTATCATCTCATAAAAAAAGAGAGCGAAATCACGTCTGCAATATTGAAGGATAATTGGCATGTCAATCAACATTAACCTTCTTTTTGTCGGCAACCAAGATTACCTTAAAAGTTTTTGCGTAGGGTTTGTTGAGCATGTCGAGCGCCATGTTGTCGTCTTCAGAGAGGACAGGACGTCCTGCCCCATCGCTGCCCAGGAGCAGATACGCGAGCACGACGATGGTCAACGAGCGCCTCATTCTGGTATGCCTTGGGAAATTGTAAGCAAGGCGGACGCATATAAATTGGTCAAAAAGCCCCATGGAATCATTAATCAATCTGGTATGCCTTTCAGAATGAATCTTGCTTTGGAAAGGGTACCAAATTTGGTGGAAACAAATCTGCTGATTTGAATTGTTTCCACATGTAAAGGGTACTTTCTCTTTGATGGTTATGTACTTTTTCGTTACCATTAATTGTTTTTTCTGACATATAAAAATACCATTAAAAATACTTCCATATATATACATTTTTGTGACTCATTTCGGAAAAATTTTATTTGGGCGGTAAAAGTGATGTAATGTACGCTGCAAAAAATAAAATGAGATGTTTTCAAAGAAAAAGAAACTACCGACGAGTGGTAAAAGTAAAAAAACAAACTGCGCCCACCGTGGGGCTCGAACCCACGACCACAAGGTTAAGAGCCTTGCGCTCTACCGACTGAGCTAGACGGGCCTAACACATACAGTTAGCCTGTTAGGAAAGGGTGCACTACAGAATCATAAGGAGCTACTTCATCCCTTCATCTGCATTCCTGTAAATCTTGTTACCAGGCACATATATAAATTGAATAAACATATGTTTCCCGTACTGGTTGGCTGTTATAGTTGTTCATCTACACCTTCAAAAAATTGTGATACACACCTTGACTAATATGTTTCCCGTACTGGTTAGCTGTTATAGTTGTTCTACACCACCAAAAATTTGTGATACACACCTATCTGCAACGAACTGGCAGTAAGTTAGTGCACTTGTTGTGTCCAAGAAACCGTAAAATAAGATGGTTGTCTTCTACACTCAAGTTATTTGATAGCTGCACTTTGGTGAATCTTGTAGCGCATTAATGTTTCCTTATCATCATCAGCATCAAATTCTTCTTCTCCGTATTCAACATCGATCACCGGCGTACCTTCGCCCTGATAACAGTGTGTGCTCCCTTGAGACCTCTCCAACTCGATGTGCTGCAGCTCTGTGGATATTAGCGTATCCATTCTTGCCCTCTCCCTGTCACGAGGGTATGTTCGGTACAATAGGGAGTAGATGAAGCAGCAGAGGAGCATAGGGATCGCAATTGCAGCATACAGAGCCTTTGCTAGAGCAGCTGCATTTGCTTTATCTCTCACAACACTGCTCACACCTGCTCCATGTGTTTCCGGTTTGTAACCATAGGCATGCTCAGCTAAATATCCAACAACTGGTGGAGCAAACGACGCCAGCGCAGATTCAAACGAACGATCAAGTGCATATATACTTGTCCTTGATCTCTCAGGAACAATCTCCGCAAAGATAGGGCTGCAGATAAAGGAAAATGGTCAGAAGATTCACATAGACCAACAGGCTGGAACTTTAAGGGACTCAATTTTATTTACATCAAGCTATGTAAGTATGTATATAATGTATCAGTTCTACTGATCTGATCGGAGATAGTGAATGGTAAGTTTACCAAATGAAGCATAAATATTCTAAAGTAAAACTCAGTTCTGGATCCTTTATTTTCATAGTCGTAACCATGAACAATAACTACTATCTTTACCATCTCTTCATTTTAGAGGAAACTATTATAGCTGCCCTGTCTAAAGGATGAAGAATTGTTTGAACTGTTAGAGTCAGGATACTAGCTGAATTCATTCCTCCAACCCTAGATGGGTGGGTATATATATCCAACATACATGGGCCTCTATATGGGCCAAACACACTCCAACACCCCCCCGCAGTCTGAACTAACCGTCGCAGCGGTGTTCAAGACTGGACACAAGAAAGAAGAACTCACACCCCCCCGCAGTCACAACTAGCCACCGGATATGATGAGACTGGATCGAAACTCCGAGAAGATCGAGGAGGGGAGACCCTTGGTGAAGATGTCCGCAAACTGGGAGGTAGTGGGAACGTGGAGGACCCGCACTTGCCCAATGGCGACGAAGTCCCGAACGAAGTGGAGATCGATCTCTACATGCTTCGTCCGCTGGTGCTGAACCGGGTTGGTGGAGAGGTACACCGCGCTGACGTTGTCGCAGTAGACAAGTGTAGCCTTGGCGAGTGGACTGTGGAGCTCCGCCAAGAGCTGTCGAAGCCAGGTCGCCTCAGCCACGCCGTTAGCCACAGCCCGGTACTCCGCCTCGGCACTGGAGCGGGAGACCACGGGCTGTCACTTGGATGACCACGAGACAAGGTTGCCGCCGAGGAAGACTGCGTAGCCCGAG
>LAPY01000918.1:0-11854 GCA_000970635.1 Eragrostis tef | reverse complement strand
ATTGGGGGGGGGGGGTCATTTTCCATATGAAAAATGTATTGGACGTGCACGTAGCAACATAAAAGCTAAAGAGTTGTAGCTTAGTGATTCTAAGAGCCCTAGTTGGACCGCAGGTCCTGGATTCGACTCGAGGATTTGCCGACTCAATCTTTGAAGATGCTCATAGAGATAAGGTTTGCGTATGTGCGTTCATAGAGGTGAGTATACGTGCGTTGTGAGTGTCTAATTAAGTTGTACTCTGTTGGGACAGAATTTGCACAAGGCTTAGGGACAGAATTTGACTGGGTTAACATAAGGCAAATATAGTATAACAGTTCTATATATGTTCTGTGATTTGCTTTCCACTATGTAAATAGCCTAATATGGGTTCGCAATCAACATCTTCAATGTGGAGAGTGAAGATTAGCTGAAGAACATGGGTGTTGATGAGCAATGTTGAGTATCGTTGGACTTTTTTTTGTAAGTGATAAACTCGTATCCATGTAATTGTAATGTAGGCTTGGATCACATAGTGTTGTGTGTATAGGGAGGAAGAACGATTGGGATGAGAAGGAGCCACTATCGCCAAGCTCCCTAACCTAATGCGTTCGGACCGTAGGAAACCTAGCTTTGCATGGGGGTACGTCCTAATCCTTTAGCTCCCACAAGGCTGTCTAGTCTTACGCAGCGTTAGCCACTCTTAAATTTCCCCTCCACCGTAGCGGTCAAAAAAGGATGGTGCCCACCGTTGCAGCGGGTTCAGCCGCAAATGCTCGCGGGCAGGCTTCCAGCTGCCCCCAAATCGCCACCCCCTATAAAAGAAATACTTCCCATTCATCAAAGATGCCTCTTTTTATGTGTTTTCAAACTACCAACAATCATTGATAGATCATCTGACATAGAGTGCCTACCGGTCTCTAGGAAATTAACTGTGTTTTCAACTACCAACAAACTCTCCGGCCATCGTCGCGTTATGGTCAATCGCCACCCCCCTATAAAAGAAATACTTCCCATTCATCAAAGATGCCTCTTTTTATGTGTTTTCAAACTACCAACAATCATTGATAGATCATCTGACATAGAGTGCCTACCGGTCTCTAGGAAATTAACTGTGTTTTCAACTACCAACAAACTCTCCGGCCATCGTCGCGTTATGGTCATGAAACCATTGTCGTTGTTGAATTACATAAAGTTTGTATCCCTTTCTTTTATTAATTAAGTTTCATACTAAGTTAACTGTTCTTTTACAAAAAAAATATTTCTTTTTGCTTTATGATTTAAGCTTTGAACAACATATTTTTATTATCAATGAAATTAAAAATAAAGAGGAGAAATATAATTTGAACTTTGAACATTGAGCTAGTTACTGTTAAGCTCAAAGTAACTAAACGGCATGTAGCATGGTCCATGTGCACCAAATCCTAGGCTCACAGCTTAGACATGTCTTTTCATCTGAACTGCTTGGCGTTTATTTATTTGAAAGGTGTGATGCAGATAGATATATATACTGCAAATACGTTGTAATAATTAGGCTCTAGCCTACTGTGAGGTCAAGGTCGGCATGTTTTTTCTGTTATCTAAAAAAAATCAATGGACAGATGTTTTGATAGTTTTTGGTAATTTCTAGCATTTTCTAGGATTAATATCAAGGACTAAAAACAAATCTAAGGTTATATCCTCCCATAACAAACATGGAGAGAGGCCGTATGATCCATCAATCTTCCACCAACCGAAGCTCTATGACTCTATGTATAGTGTATGTGATTTAGACGCATTTCTTACTTCAAACGAAAAGAATTAAGCCTTTATTTTCAAATGAAAAATAAATAAATAAACTTGATTTAAACCAAACATAAGTGGCAAGTGTGTTATGGTCAAGGACCCATTTAATGGCGTTCTCATTTTATTTAATTGAGTTTCGTATTACAGTAAGTTAAATATTATTTTATATCAAACTCTTCCTTTTTGCCTTTTAATCTTTGGAAAATCTTAATTTTATTATAACTTAAATTAAAAATACAGAGGTAGTTTCAACTTTAAACATTGAGCATAGTTACGTTTTTTTAGCCAAAAAACAGGTGGGGAATCCCCAAATGATCTCTCTTTTAATTTATAGATTTCTTGTATGTACCCAGTACGGGAGACCGTAGTTACTGTTAGTCACAAGGTACACGTTAGCTCTATAATGGGATAATTGACATCGGAGGATACACGCCACCGCATGTTGCATGGTTCATGTGCACCAAAAGCAAATCTCAATCTCATTTTCCTTTGTATTATTATGTGTAGGCAGATCTTCCAAGAAAAGCATAACATCAGGACATTGATAGTGTTGCTTTCTAACCGATAGATCTGCCTACATTGAGTGAGATTGAGGCTTCAGAAAGAGCGTTCACCAACTACAGGACCTCAATCTCACTCTGTAAACCTATCTAATAAGGTTAGACTCCCTTCACCCACATGGAGGGAGATTGTTGTGATCCATTGATCTTATTGAGTTGTGTGCACCAACCAACCCACCAAAAGCCTAAACTGATAAAGAAAGATGAGTAATTCACTTATACTACAATACCTCACATGCAGGCTCCTTCAGGCCGCAAACGTGAAATATTGGAGTGAGAAACAATATTTTTAATAAATTGCACCAACGAGGGTTCAAACTTAGACCTCTGACTCTGATTTTTGATATGGACACCAATTAATTCACCAAAAGGCTAAACTGACAGAAAAAGATAGACAGTTCACTTATACTCCAATAGATCTCCCGCCAGAAAACCTCTTTGTCTAGTCTATGTGCTTTGTATATCTCTTACTTCGTACGAAAATAATTAAATCCTTATTTTTAAGGAAAATGAAATAAGTAATCTTGGTTTGTAATTAATTGGTAGTCCTCTAGAAGGGTTACGTACATACATATAGGATATGGATCAGAGAGTCTTTTCAGTGGTGGCAAGCATTATGGTCACGGAACCATTTAAAGATTTGTCATTGTCGAATAAGTAGTCCCCGCAAAAAAAAATTGTTGAATAAGTAGACTTTGTGATTTCATTTAATTGAGTTTTATATTAAGTTAACTGTTCTTTTAAATATAAGGTTTCATATTGCAAATCTTTTTTTTTGTTGCACCTTTTAATGTTTGAAGAATCATACGAATCCAGAAGAGATAAATTTGCTAATGTTGCCGGACAGTATTCCTACTGCTGTGACTGCCAATTTGCGTTGGCCATCAGTTAATGGAAATGTTTTTCTATTTAAAAAAACACTTGGCCAAACAAAAGTCGGTATATAGCACGTACATGAAACATTTTTTTTTGGCGAATAGAAGAAAAGTGTGGTGGGCTCTTCTTGCCCTGTGTTCCTCTCGATCGTCCTGTATAAGTACACGCTTCTCATTGCCATCTTAGCATGCTCAGAGTGAACAACTACCTTGCTCCAACCCTTTGAGAAGAAGCATTGAAGCACTGGGCAATATGAGCTCAGGTCATTCTTGCTCTCATTCTCTCACACGTCTGTACCTGCAGAAAAATGAAATACTTTGGATAGCTAGCTCACAAACTAACCAATTCTTGGGTTTTCATTTTCTTCATATGTTTTTATTTTCTCTGAGACGATTGCCTAACTTTTTCTGAGAAGATTTGCAATCTCCAATCCAAATTGATATAACAATGCATTAAAGTTAAACTGCTATACAGAAATAGCCAATGTATAGTTCTCTGTAGTCCATATTGTAGACTGACCTCCGTGCTCCGGTGGTTCCCTTTGCTTGCTCCATATTAAATCAAAGACGCCAGCGACCACTGCTTCCTTGTCTCTGGTCATCTTCCTCATCTCACCACCGGGCTCCGCAGCTCCATGGCCGCTGAAGGCGAGCATCATGGACAAGCCGAGCTCCTTGGAGCACTCGTCCGTGCCTTCTCCGCAGGTCAGGTTCCAGCAGGCCCTTCACCGATGACCACTGACTCCGTCCTCTAACGACTCACCCACCTGGGGGCCTTGTGATTCTTTTCGAATTGTTCCTTGTACTTGCTCGACAGATTAGCTAGTACGTCCTAACTGTTTAGATGACAGCGAGGTTCCTTTAGTTAATACATGTTATCCACGGTTCATGATTTTTTTGTCTGTTTTTTTTTTGCAGAACAATATCACGAAGGAATGTCAAGATCTGGGGCCTTGGATCTTTCTTCAGGCTTATCCTCAAAAAACATAAACAAGGATCAACTTGAATCAACCGTCGAAACGTAAAGTCTCTCATTCATTATCTTTGGAACATTTTGCTTACTTTTCAATCTCTCATTAATTGACATGCAACAATGCCGCACATCACCTATTAGTCTACCACCAATAATATAGAGCTGATAAGATCAGTTTTTGTAACACCTCGTCTAGCAGCCTGCGTAGTATAGTAGTTTAAGACCAATAATATAGGCCACATATGGTTTGGATTTGTGAGAATATAGTCCCGGATTGTGGATTTAATTCGGTGGTCATTCCACACATATCACCTCTGGGATAACCCTTTTACATGAAGCGGGGATGAAAGTGAAAGAGTGGTGTTATGCATATATATGAGCATGTCTGCCCCACATGGGGACCGAGTGGCAAGAAAATTGTAGAAATCACTGGGTGTATCAGAGCTTTTAGTCCTCACTGCAGGCGAACGTGTTTGTGCGATTTGATTTGTTGCTGGGCTACGTGTCTACCTTTGAGAGGGTTGGCTATAACACCTCATTTCGTTAGCAACCTGTGTGAACGTTGTAGTAGTTTCTGCCAACAAGTTCAGATGTGATATATAGATTTGTAAGAATAATCCCACATGGTGGATTTTGGTGGGTGAGGGTCAACATATGAAGCTGGTGTTCCATAAATAGCACCTTTAGTTTATTTTTTTTATATGAAGTTAGCATGAAAGTGTAACAACAGTGCTATGCATGTGCATGTGCTCTCACCCGGATGCATATGCATATGGGCTGGCCAGCAAATCAACACTACCATTCTTTCATTCCACACGTGGATACATTGTTCTTATTAGCTATTTTTTCTGCCATTTCTTCATAGATCAATAGTTTATTACGACTTATTCTAAATTCTAGTTAATTACTGAAATGTCTTCTGAATTATTCAAATTTCTAGTGAATATGCGAAATCTTTATTTACTTTTTAGCGAATTATCCCCCAAAAAGCAATGAATTGTAATGTTTCCAGTGAATTAATTAATTTCATTGAGTTATTAAAATCTGGTGCGAGTTTTCATAGTTATTCACGAATTAACCAGTTTCTATGAAATAATAATTTATTTAGTGAAATATTGAAATTTTCAGTGGGAAAAACGAAAAATTTTAGGCCAATTTCTGAAAACAGTGAGCAAATCATGTCAGAGCGTATTAAACATGTCTGATGTGTGTAAATAGATGACTGTTCTTTGAATTTGGAGTATTACATCACTGAACTCTTTAATTGGATCATCTTAGATCACCAGCGCGCTTCCAACTAGAGCTGATTAGACTGATGTGGATGCCACGTTTGCATCAAGGTTAATTACATGACCATATTATCTTTTTAGAAATACCCTTAAATGTATATTATTTTTCTAATTTGTCTTTGCAGCCTGTTGGTAAATGACCCTTGGGTCACTGTCGGTTCAATTTTTGCGTATTTGTCTTTGACCAACAGTTTCACATTCAATTTGTGTTTGTGTCACGTCCATCGCTTAGTATCACTACACAGTTACGGAATATCTCTTTGTGGATAGTACCCACTCGCTGGGCCATGTACCTTTGAACAGTGGATGAGTCTTTCCTTGTTGTGTGATCCATGCTTAGTATCACTACACAGTTACGGAGTATCTCTTTGGCATCTTGCAGTTACTGGGATTCTGCTAGATGATGCTTCATTGCCCAAAAAATGTCGCGGGTGACTGGGACTTTTGATCTAGTATATATTGATTAGGAACTGCAATGCTGATCAAGGGATGTGACAATGTTTGTTGTTCTCCTGGTTAGAACCTTATCGTGCAGCGGTTTAGTTCTAACTTCTTAGGGCATATGAATGCAACAAATTTAACCCTGCAAGGATTATATGCAAAATCACGCCACCCATGTAGTGGTAGCATAAAACATTGCGTCCAAGTCAGCATGATTGACGCGAGTATGTGCACCGGTGACCTCAGATTATTAATATTTTTATTTGAAATTGAGTAGTGATGTATCAGTCAAATTTCAAAGAATAATGACATATTTGCATATGCCAGATAAGTTCAGATATTTTGGGGGCCGTCACCCTAGTACCACCCAAATGTTAGGATTCATGCCAACAAGCTTGCATCCTTGTTATAACAATGGTGGTAGCATAAACCACAAGTGGATTGTTGGTCATGAGTACAACATTAATTGTGCATTGCTGTTCTTTTTCTGTACAAAGTGTGCATTTATTCGTGAGTACCCTTAGTTTTGCACCTAAAATATAAAATGACCTGATAAATGTAGACTATTACGTACTACCTCAAAGTGAATTGAATGATAAATCAATAGGATCCGTCATTGAGCTTTGATCTGTTTGGTTGGCTGACCTTGGGGTCAGGATCCTCTCTTTTATTTTTCCTTTGTTTTAAAACGGTCATTAGTGAGAAGCTACATGTGTTACACGTGATGCATCACATCTTTTTCATGTCATCTATTACTCAGCACGACGAGCCACATTATGCAAGCCACCTGTTTTTTAAAAGAAAATATCACAATACATTGAAACTCATAAATATGCATGGGTACTCACTCTTATGAATACACGTATGCACACCCTACCTCTATGAGTGCAACACCCGTGTCATGTCAAGATCAACATTGTAGCTTGATCTTTAGTTTCATGAAGTCACCAATGACCCCTCATTGTTTATTTAGACGTCGCCTCCTACTGAAAGAATAATTAGCCGTAAAGTACAACACTCGTACCATGTCTAGAATTTTGAATTCACGTGGGTTGGTTCCACAACGATCATAACCATACGTTGTCCGTCACACATAACTTTAATTTGCAGCTCGTCGCCAAGCCAAGATAAATTCTACATATTAAGTTGGATATGTCCACGACAAAGAGGACAAGCAGCAGCACCGGTGATTCTAGATTCACTGCTGCCTCGTCCTTCCTTCTCTGACCATAATGGGGAGGCAGATAGAGCTGCGTCGTGCCAGGTACATGGGGCCTTGTCGCGGACGTCCAGAAGGCGGAAGGGGACGAGATCGTTGGGAGGGAAGAGATTTATGGGAGGGGGCAACATCGATGCGGTAGGAGAAAGGAGATGTCAGCAGAGAGAGAGAGAGAGAGAGAGAGAGAGAGAGAGAGAGAGAGAGAGAGAGAGAGAGAGAGAGAGAGAGAGAGAGAGAGAGAGAGAGAGAGAGAGAGAGAGAGAGAGAGAGAGAGAGAGAGAGAGAGAGAGAGAGAGAGAGAGAGAGAGAGAGAGAGAGAGAGAGAGAGAGAGAGAGAGAGAGAGAGAGAGAGAGAGAGAGAGAGAGAGAGAGAGAGAGAGAGAGAGAGAGAGAGAGAGAGAGAGAGAGAGAGAGAGAGAGAGAGAGAGAGAGAGAGAGAGAGAGAGAGAGAGAGAGAACAGAGTAGATAAGTATGAGAGAACGAAAAGAGAAAGATGTATAAATTCGCAGGATGTTGATTCCCCTAGGAAACAATTGTAGATTCTTAGGGAAATGCTATGTTTCCCTACGATTTCTAAAGCAACTCTAGGGAAACTTCGTTCCCTACGATTCTTCAAAAAAACTCTAGGAAAAACGAAAAGTCCTAGAGAAACTCGTCAATTCCAGTAGTGATATATTGAATATGAAAATCACATAAATCACCTTTTACAAGAAAGCAATTAAATTCCTCCTGTTAGCGTGCTACTCTTCCCATGTTAAGTTCCTCCTGAAAATACTGTAAGATGCAATTAAATTTTGCCTATGCAAGAAGGTTGAAATCTCATCAAAATATATATATAGTAGAATCGTAACCAAGAGACGCTATAACATGCCGATCTGTGCAGTTTTGTTTCACAGACCATCTGTGACATGTGGTATGCAGTTAACACTGTATTAATTCCAACACTGCCATTTTTGTAAATGCAAGCCTTTCAATATAGCAGGGTGCACATTTTAATTCATCAATCCGTAGACTAGAACACAATGCCTCGAGTCGAGAGGGTAGGGAAGTGTTGGTTTGAAACTGAGCAACAGAACGATAACTGGACATCACCATGTAGAGATCATTTTATTTTATCTGGGTTTTACTCCATTAGATGGCCTTTAGAAATTGGAGCCAGAAGAGGCAATTTTGTCTTGCTTTTGGTCGTACTGATATCTTCCTCCTAACTTGTACTTCCTGAATTTACATTTTGCGTCAGGTATTCGAAGTATCATGACCTACATGGAGGTGAAGAAGAATTTAGGAAGTCGAATTATACTGACTTGGTATAGCACTCTTTTACAATTCAGAAAATGTTTTACTGAAGTATGGATTTCCTTCGAAAAAAAAAGAATTATGGATTTCAAATGTGAGCAATTCTCACTGTGCTTATCAGGTAAACAAGTATTACGATCTTGTAACCAGCTTCGTTGAATCTCGCTGGGGTGAATCACTCCATTTTGCTCCAAGGTGTGATTTGTATCATACTACAAAAGGCTACCTGAACACCATTGATTTTCCTTATTTCAATTCTATGTCAAAAAATATCCTGCTTGCTTCAATACCATGTATATGTTTTAGATGGCAGGGAGAAACTCTCCGTGAAAGCATCAAGCGTTTTGAGCATTTTATTGCCCTTCAATTGGGGCTCAAGAAGGGGATGAAGGTACGTTGAACCAGCATAAAGGGCATTAGAGTTTCCACGATCCATGGGAGGTTAATGATAGTTTCTAAAGAAATTTTTGAATTTTCAAGTGGACAGCCTATATTCATTCATCTGCATGAGCTATTTTTTGCCATGAGCCTTCTGAATGCACCTCTCAATGATAAATATGGACTTCAATGAATCTACCATAGTTTCATGTTACACAGAACGGTACTAATTAAACCAGAGTTGGCTATTTGTAAAACTAAAGAATTAGATCCATACATAGTTCATTGTTAAACATTGTTTATCTTCAAAGTGGGTTTGGTATAGAGCTGTTCCATGGTAATCAAATTACTAAATCGTGGTGTCTGTTTGGCCATAAAACTGCTTAACATGGTTTCTCCACTTTTATATGGTGGTTTCTCCACTTTTATGTTCTTCATCAGTGATGTACTACTAGTTTTTCATCGATATGCTTGCCTCTTGTCCATGTTCTTATACAAGTATCTCTTTTGAAATGGCATAGCACGCATCCATGTCATGTGCCTTTTGAGTCAAACAATTGTTTTTTTTTCCTTTGGGGCCAAAATTACAAAGTACTTTATGTTATTATAAGGGATCCACCTTGTTTCAATTCAAGCTTTGATTTCTTATTCTGGAGAATGTCATCCATGTTATATTGTAGGTCCTTGATGTTGGATGTGGAATTGGCGGACCCTTAAAAGAAATTGCCAGATTTAGGTAGTTAGGCAAAAGTATAATTTTACAGATCATTCAGCTAAACCAGGGGTAAAAATAACTGTTTCAATCCAATCTACTACAGCTCTACCGCAATAACTGGACTGAACAACAACACAAACCAGATATCAAGGGCAAAGGTTAGTTTGTTCTGACATCTTCTTCCCTGATCACAAACAAAAACTTGTGAACATATTTATATCGATGCCTCTAGAAAAACATTTTTTGTATCGTTTGTAAAGTTTGCTACATGCATGGCATTTCAGGAGCTCATTTCTTCGGCAGGTTTGAGTGGGCAGTGTAACTTCATTAAGGTGAACTTCAGTTCTTTATTGATATTTTCTTTTACTAAACTAACATATTGTGGTTTGTTTGTTCTGCTCGTGTAACATCTATTGGCAACTGTAGGGAGACTTCATGAACATGCCGATCCCTGATAACACCTTCGATGCAGCCTATGCGATAGAGGCCACAATTCATGCACCTGATGCAGTATAAGTCGTATCTTCTTTTTGTTTTCCAGATTACAGTTTTTTTTCTAACGAACAGACATATTCTAGTTTCGTTTGACTTATTTTCCCTCCCTGGTTATTTCAGCTAGCTGTATACAGGGAGATATACAGAGTGCTGAAACCTGGCCAGTATTTTGCACTGGATGAATTTTGCTTGACTGATAGGTTTGATCCAAACAACACTAAACATCGGTCAATCAAGGCAGAAATAGAGCTCGGCTGTGGCCTGCCTGACATTCGTAGCACTCACCAGTGCATCCAAGCTATGAAAGATGCAGGATTCGAGGTGTACCATCATGCATTGGTTTAACAAGATTAAACTGTTAGACGTATCCAGGTAGAAAGTATTTTCGGATGTCAGAATTAATGAATCTACTGATCTTTCATTTTAGGTCGTCTTCGTGAAGGATCTGGCTGAGGATTCTCCATGCCCTTGGTACCAGGAAATAGATCCTGGAAATTTCTCATGGACCAGCTTCAAAAACTCCCGTACTGGGAAGTTCATCTTTCGTGCAATTGTAATATTCGGAACCTATACTTTCGGAAAGGTTTTCAGGTGATCAAAGAACCGCTTGTTTTTTGTGTCTTCAGGTGTCTTACTCTACTTTTAAATCGTGTGTTTGCAGGTTAGCGTACTTGAGTCGTTTTGTATTTTCCCAAAGGGCAGCACGAGATTGTTTGACATAATGCAGACTGCCTCCCACGGACTTATTACCGGCTGCCAGTACGTTTTTTCTTTTCATTCAAGGACATTGTAATCTCCCTCTTGGGAATTCTACAAGTGAATAGCAAGATTCAAATTTGATGGAGCTAACGGGGTCCTTCATGATCTCAGGGAAGATATCTTTACGGTCTTCTTCTTTGTCCTGGGCCGGAAACCTCTCAACAAGGAGACTCAAATTTGAAGCAAACCTACGCTGCCATATATAGGAGATATATAGTAATAATAAAGATTCATCCTGATCATATGGCTCCTGTAAAACGAGATGCTCGGTCTGGTCCTACTACGCTATTTTGTGTTGTACTAGATTACTGATTATTCAAATAAACGGTTTGTTTGTCATGATATTGATTACTCTCTGAAATGAATATTTACATCTCATAAAGATGAACAGTTTCTTATAATACAAATTCAATAGCATCGTATAATTTGTGGCAATTTCATAGATGCATTATATAATGCCTTAGTGAACATATAGAAGCATTTTTATAATGTGAAATAAATTGTCAAAATTATTATAGTTTTGAAGTCTTGAACTCAAGACCGACTAAGCAAAACAAAATTATTGAGTCTTGCTAGACAACTCACCCACACACCACAATGTGTCTTTATTTGGGTTACTATTCTTATGACTAGTTTATTAACAGCCGAAAACTAAGTACAAAAGTGCCTCTGGAGACTCAAAACATTTCTCTATTAATGCCGTTACAAGATAAAGGCATTTTTAAGATGTCGTAATAAATGTCTCTACATTGTTTATGTGTGAAAACTCTACAAAATGCCTCTAGCATCTATATGGCACCTTTTTTTTTAAGAATTTTCACAGATCCTCTCTCTAGGTTGAGACATATTTGAAGATGTCACAAACATAGACGCTCTACAATGTAATAGAGGCAAATTAGAAAAATGACTATAACAAAGTGTCTCTATAGAAGGTTTTTTTTTGTAGTGTACCAAATAAGTGTCATATTTGATGAAAATCTGAAAAGTATAGTGTCCTTTGCCGGTGTGGTAAACTGGTAGTTAATACTAGTAGCTGTGGCGCGTCCTTGGTGCGCCCATCTAAGATGTAGTGTGTTGTTAATAGCATGTTGC
>LAPY01000917.1:145152-157956 GCA_000970635.1 Eragrostis tef | reverse complement strand
TACCCCTCGTCGGCGGCGGGGGCGCCGCAACCGCAGCACCCGACATCGAAGGACGCCTACTTCGCGGCGGTGCACCACCTCTCCACCATCGTGCGGCGCGATTTCTACCTGGAGCGCACCCTGAACCGGCTCCGCCTCCCGTCGCCGTTCCCACCGGACCTCGCGCTCCGCATCATCCGCGCCGCCGCCCCCACTGCGCCGCTCCACGCCACGCGCTTCCTCGCCTGGCTCCGCGCCAAGCCGTCCTTCGCCGCCTCCGCGGAGCATTTCGACGCGCTGCTCCTCCCGCTCGCGCGCGCGCGCCTCTTCCCGCACCTCTGGTCCCTCGCCTCCGACATGCGCGGCCTCGGCCTACCCCTCTCGCCGACCACCTTCTCCGCGGTCATCTCCTCCTACGGCCACTCCCGCCTCCCCGATCAGGCCGTCGAGGTGTTCAACCGCCTCCCCCGATTCGGCTGCCCCCAGACCACCGAGGTCTACAACGCCCTCCTCGACGCGCTCTGCGCCAACGGCAACTTCGCCGGCGCCTACAAGCTGCTCCGCCGCATGGCGCGCAAGGACGTCGCCCCCGACCGCACCACGTTCAGCACCCTTGTGGACTCCTGGTGCGCGGCGGGGAAGCTCCGGGAGGCGCAGGCGTTCCTCGATGACATGGCGAGCCGCGGGTTCCGTCCCCCGGTGCGGGGCCGGGACCTCCTCGTCGACGGGCTCGTCCGCGCTGGCCGCCTGGAGGAGGCCAAGGCCTTCGCCCTCCGGATGACCAAGGAGGGCGTCCTCCCCGACGTTGCCACATTCAACTCGCTCGCCGAGGCGCTCTGCAATGCTGGAGATGTGGAGTTCGCCGTGGCTCTTCTTGCCGATGCGTCCAGTCGCGGCCTGTGCCCTGACATCTCAACATACAAGGTGATGTTGCCAGCTGTGGCCAAGGCTGGCCGAATTGAGGAGGCGTTCCGGTTGTTCTATGCAGCTGTTGAGGATGGCCATCGGCCGTTCCCGAGCCTCTATGCGGCGATCGTCAAAGCGCTTTGTAAGGCAGGACGATTTGCAGATGCCTTTGCCTTCTTTGGTGATATGAAGACGAAGGGGCACCCGCCGAATCGCCCTGTTTATGTGATGCTTGTCAAAATGTGTGTGAGAGGTGGTCGGTTCGTAGAAGCGGCCAACTACCTTGTTGAGATGAGTGAGGGTGGGTTTGAACCACGCGCACCGACTTTTAATGTTGTGGTTGATGGTCTCCGGCATTGTGGGAAGCATGACCTGGCCCGGAAATTGGAGCAGCTTGAGATGTCCGTGAAGGGAAATTGAATGGACCAGGAACTAGATGTATTTTCCTTTGCAAGTTGTGTGCTACTGTTGCTGAAATTTCAGGTAGAATTGAAACTTTATTTTTACTTCATGTAAACCATGTCTTGCCTTAAACTAACAATGTGCTGCTTTCAACTTTCAAATATCCACAGTATGCATTAGGGATTGATGTGTTTGGACCAGAAATAAGGTTAATCAGTGATAAACAATTGTGTAATGTGCACTGGAAGTCATCAAGAGCCAATTTACATAGTAGATAGTTCCCATGGATCCTCAACAATATGGATGAAACGCTCTCATGTAAATGATAATTTTAGGTTATTGGAAACCCATGTAACGACTATTTTAGGCTTCTTGGAATCTCATGTAACATAAAACATTTGTTGTATAATTTCCTAGATCAGTTTCTCGCTGCTTCCCCCATGCATTGTTTCCCTAAGTTCTCTTAAGATGATTTACACGTTGTCATATAGAACTTTTAGCATCGAGAATTCTGTTTTGCTACAAATCTTACTTTGTTCAAGAATCGGTACTGAAATAGTCTATAGCTAGCTTAAGTGGTCTACAGTCTTATGTGAAAACAGGAGAAAAGAATGGTGTTGGTTTGGAAACAAAAGTGACTAAATGGAGGGAAATTTTTCCTATCTATGCAGTGTACAGTATGGTTTGTAGATGTTGTTTGATTGTCTAGTATTCTTCAGAACGTTCCTTTTTCCGGGCATGCTTTCCAAAAGCTACAGTAGAATTTAGCAGTTGAAACTTGAAAGTGCACATAATAATTACATGTAAAACTATTGTTGATAATCTAAGCTAATAATGTATTTTCCGTATTTTTACTCTAGATTACATGGTTTCCTACTGTCACTTTAGAGGTTGGATGCATGAAGTTTATAAGAAACAATATAGCTAAAAATGTATCACGTATCTGTTGCCTTCATTTAGTGTACTGCCCTACTCACTACCTAGTGGCAAACCGCAATTGGTTCATGAGTCTGTTACTCTACAGAACTCTTATCTATGGAACTGAATTGCCAAAATTATTCGGCTGCATCTCATATTTTAAAATCATTGTGGTGATTACAACGCTTGCTGCTTCTGCATAGCTCCTAGTCAATAGTTCGGATTTTCCTCTTATTGTCATTTGTTCTTTCTTATTGGTCTTGGTGAGGGTCCCTGTTATTTTTTCTTTCCATGGTGATACTAGACTGGCCTTGGTGATGATCCAGTGCTCAAATTATCTGCAGTTGGTGGTATGTTGACCTGCAACAGAAGCATTTCTTGCATCATGCAGCAAGACATTACCCTCAAGATAGGATGTCTTCAGAGCAGCAAAAGTATTGCAAAGTAGTTAAGTTTGATGCTTCAGAGATAACCTTCTGACCGCATGCACCCAGCAGGACCAAGGCTAGTGCAGCAATGGCAAAATTAGGTTGGTAATTGCAGGTTGTGGAGGTCCATTGCACTAATTGCAAGTTGTGGAAGTAGAACATTCCATAGAGCTCAAGCTGTCCACGTGCTTGCTGTGCAGAAATACTAGCGGGGGGTACGAGTATGTTTTCTGACTGCAGGAATCAATGTTCAACCCGCTGTGGAGTTTTCTGTGACAAAGGAGCCAGCTGTTTCACGGATTAATTGGTGCAAGCTGATCAATGAACCATTTCACCACAATATGGGTTCGCAGGATCCATCATCTTCATGGAAAGGAAAGAACTGTGGTGTTTTGTGAACTTGCTGCTCTGCTCTGTGTGGGTAGCTTGGAACTTGGATGTTCAGATGAAGATCTTGTTTTCAGAAATATCCCATGAATAACCCTTTTCACATCATGACCCGATATTAAAAACACATTGCACATGCTGCAAAGTTGGTTAGTGAAGGATTCTGAAGACATGAGCTCAACTGTTCCAGAAGACAGTATGATAGAAGAAGATACAAGTCCAGTTATATGTAGTTCCATGAGTGTCTAATGCGAGGGAGGGACTGTAGGATTCTGGCTGCCACCCGGAAATTTTTGAGTTGTTCATTATGGTTGGAAAACTTGGCATTGTTCTCTCCTAAAATGCCAGCGGTTTGCTAAAATTGTATTGATCTGATGTACATGTAACTAGTCCAAATTGCTTTCCATGGGCGAACCTGAAACACAAATTATTACAGATTCTTGTAAGATATGTTTTCCTGGTTGCTTGTAAAAGCGATGTGAAATTCTCGCACTCCAGATGGGCACGACACATTTGGAAACTGACCTCCCTAGTTGCTTGTGAACATCTACATTTGTCAGTTCACAACTAAGCATGAATGTTCATGTTGCCTAGTCACTGTCTAGTGTCTACTGCTATTCATTTGCATAAGCATAAGGCTTCATCTTGGATCGCTTGATCCAAACTGAACATTTGAGAGCTACAGACTTCCATCGCCGTTGACATATTTGCAGCATTTATTCAAATTCAAAGCACGTTTCTTTATTTATCGGAACGTGATGAGTGAGTGATAGCCCCAGAAAGGCAAAGCTCAGATCCAGCCCAGAGAAATGAAAGCATCTGGGCCGTTGGCTCAGCATTTTTAATCCTCTTTTTGGAACAGTCTAGAACCCCGGCTGATTCTCTCGTATCCATTCCATTTAAACCCCTCCTCTCTCGCTCGCGTTGCCTTCATCATTTACCCCTCGTGCACTCTCTCGAACCTTCCAAAGCCCTCGAACCCTAGCGACCTCCGAATCCTAGCAGCGCGCGGATCTCGCCTCGGCTCCCCCGCCATGGACGCAGCAGCGCGCGGATCTCGCCTCGGTTCCCCCGCCATGGACGAGGACTTTGACATGCCGCCGCCCGGCGCCGAGGACATGATGGGCGACGACGAGATGGGGGACTTCGGCGGCGACGACGGACCGGTGCTGAAGGTGGGCGAGGAGAAGGAGGTCGGGAAGCAGGGGCTCAAGAAGAAGCTGCTCAAGGAGGGCGAGGGATGGGAGACCCCCGAGGTCGGCGACGAGGTCGAAGGTAATTAGCTGCCCTGCTTCGTATTAGGCAGTGGTTGATTAGTATCGGTGTGATCCAGTGCTTCACCAGCTTTGGAGGTTCTGATGGTTCGTCGTGTGGTGCGGAATTAGTGGTAGTTTTAGGCAAATTCACTCTTGTTACGCTGTTCCATTCAATCCAGGACATTAAACTAGTATATGCGCAGGACGTGCTAAAACTGTTGCAACAATGCAATTTGTGAAATTCATATGCCATTAACTGGTGCCCCAGATATAAAAGCTTGCACCTTATATACTTAGCTTTTAATGGTGCAAAATTGACTACTTCAAACATGATATTGCAGCTGCCATATGGTAATTCTGTTCTGGCAGGTTTTGGATAATTTGCTGATTTCATGCTGGAAATGGATAATGTGGACATTGTTTTGTCATGTTGTGGAAAAATTAGAAACGAGTTAACTTGTGCTGACGTATCCTTGATGATGTTTCAGTGCATTACACTGGCACACTCCTCGACGGAACAAAGTTCGACTCAAGCCGTGATCGTGGAACACCCTTCAAGTTCAAGCTAGGACAAGGTACTTGCCCTTGTGCTTATGATTTATGTGGCTTGTAGTTAGATATTGGTGATGGAAGCACTAGCAATGTAGCCATACTTTTCCCGGGAATTGTTTCAGTCACTTCATTTTCTGTTGGTACTTTTCTTTTTTCACCATCTATTAGTGCCTCCACTGTTGTGTCCTGCAGCCATTATGAACCCTGATTGTGTTCAGGCCTGGTGCCTTAGTGTCGCCTTGGAATTTACTCAAAGCTTAGGAGACTTTATATCGTTCTTGCGCTGGTGGTCGCATATCATAAACCGAAATTAAATACACCTGCAAGCATCTGCCACTTGCCCAGATATAATGTGCGTGAGGACATCGCTTATGATTGACTGAATAGTACTGTAGCTACATGTGTACTTTTTATGTCTCTGCCTGTTTTTGGACAACAAAGCTGAAAAATATAATGATTGTGGATTTATACATGCTCAATGCTAAGTGACTGTTATTGCGAATATGTACAGGTCAAGTGATTAAGGGTTGGGATCAAGGCATCAAGACCATGAAGAAGGGAGAAAATGCTGTTTTCACCATTCCACCTGAACTGGCTTATGGTGAATCGGGTTCACCCCCAACTATCCCACCCAATGCAACTCTGCAGTTTGATGTTGAGCTGCTTTCCTGGACCAGTGTCAAAGATATATGCAAAGATGGTGGCATATTCAAGAAGATATTGAAAGAGGGAGAAAAATGGGAGAACCCAAAGGATCCTGACGAAGTACTTGGTAAGTTTTCTTTTGTTCAGATTAAATATCTCTAGGATTTTCCTACTGTTGATCTTGTAGCTTACACTCTGCATTCCTGTAGTAAAATACGAGGCTCGGCTTGAGGATGGTACTGTCGTGTCAAAGTCCGAGGGAGTTGAATTTACTGTTAAAGAGGGTGAGTCTTTCTTCCTGGCTTTCTATGCACAGCCTGCTGATAATGTTGACCTCTATCAGTTTGCTAACGAACAAAATCTATTGCTAGGTTATTTCTGTCCTGCACTTGCCAAAGCTGTGAAGACCATGAAAAAGGCAGAAAAAGTGCTCCTTACAGTCAAACCACAATGTGAGCTCCTTGATTTCAGAATTCAAACCCTCGGTTCTTGTAACTCTGTTATTCCGCTGGAGAAAAATAATCGTATGTATTTTCTTATTTCACAAGAACAGATGGTTTTGGTGAGAAAGGTAGACCAGCTGCTGGTGAGGAAGGTGCCGTGCCACCAAACTCCACTCTACTCATTGACCTTGAGTTGATTTCGTGGAAGACTGTCACGGAGATTGGAGATAATAAGAAAATCCTTAAGAAAGTTCTCAAGGAGGGAGAGGGGTACGAACGGCCTAATGAGGGTGCAGTTGTTAATGGTATGTTTGGTTTTGACGAAACCTACCGGCTGTTTGTTTTTGCATAATGCTTTCAGTTGATTACCGTAAAATACAGTTTGTACTAAACTGTATTTACAAACTGTATTTTGTTGTTGACAGTGAAAATCACCGGAAAACTTCAGGACGGCACTGTCTTTTCTAAGAAGGGGGATGATGAGAAGCCATTTGAATTCAAGACTGATGAAGGTTGATTTTTCCGTTTCCTTTCTGGGTCCTTGGCATATTCAGACAGTAACCTTAACCCTGTGATAGAGCGAGCATAACATTTTTTATTTGGTTAATAATATTCTTTCAGAGGAGGTGATTGACGGTCTTGATCGTGCTGTACTGAACATGAAGAAGGGAGAGGTTGCTCTTGTTACCATTCCTCCTGAATATGCATTTGGTTCTACTGAGTCAAAGCAGGACCTTGCTGTGGTTCCGCCTAACAGCACAGTGGTCTACGAAGTGGAGCTTGTATCATTTGTGAAGGTTCGTACCTGATTGTCAGTGATATGCTTTTCATGATTTAATACCTGACGATGGTGCAGTCAGGAAACTGAGCTTTTCTTGTCACACAGGATAAGGAGTCATGGGACTTGAACAATGAAGAAAAGATTGAGGCTGCTGGTAAGAAGAAAGAAGAAGGGAATGCACTATTCAAATTGGGCAAATATGCCAGAGCTTCCAAGCGTTATGAGAAGGTCTGGTACTTCTCTTCCAGTTTTCTTGCGCTACTAATACCCGCTAGATCATTCATTTGTTGCTTCTGTATGATTGACTGACCGGAACATCTGTTGACCCCAGGCTGCCAAGTATATTGAGTATGACAGCTCATTCAGTGAAGATGAGAAGAAACAATCCAAGCAACTGAAGATCAGCTGCAACTTGAACAATGCTGCCTGCAAACTGAAGTTGAAAGACTACAAGCAAGCTGAGAAGCTTTGCACGAAGGTTTTGCCTCTATTCCCAGAATGACTTGTCATATTCATAATACGGCATGCTGACGATAGGGGCGTTTCTGGCCAGGTTTTGGAACTTGACAGCCGAAACGTGAAGGCTCTATACAGGAGGGTGCAAGCTTACATTCAACTTGCTGACCTAGAGCTAGCAGAGGCAGACATTAAGAAGGCATTGGAAATCGACCCCGACAACAGGTTATAATCTTTAGTATGGTTTCTGTAATGTCTTAAGCAGCTCCACGAGTACCTTTGATTTTGTTCTGACAAATGTTGATGGGTAATCTCAGGGACGTGAAATTGGAATACAAGACCCTTAAGGAGAAGATCAAGGAGTTCAACAAGAAGGATGCCAAGTTCTATAGCAACATGTTCGCTAAGATGACCAAGTAAGTAATTGGCTGAAGACTGACGCCAGCAAAGGATCAAAACATGCCGTTCGTGCTGCTTAAGGACTTTCCCGTTGCTTCACATTTAGCTTTGTGGACTACTTTGTAATCAAGTAGTGTGACGCGGATGCTTGTAGTTGTTAAATCTATGACGAAAAACATCTCCTAGGATTCTTGGCTATAAATTTTCGAGCTGATTTTTTTTAATCTGAAATACTTGATAGCCTCTTTGATCTGAATGTTCTGCTTGATGTGAAACGTGCACTGGGTTCTTTCAGACGCAGAAGCATGAGACGACGTAAGCAGAAGGCGGTGTGCATTTATGTGGAAGCAAAATGTAACAAACATTCGTTAAGACTGATTACCCAAAGTAATAAATCTGAACATCACATGCACAAAATTAGGAGACCAAACTGGAACGAGTATTCTAGACGCGCCTAATCTAAAATTTACACCAACACACAACAGGAAATGGATTTCATAAGCATAGCTAAGCCATGTCTTTCTCGCAAAGGTGCTGAGATGACAGCTTAGCTGAGTACAACGTCAGGCATGCAGAAAATCAACTATGTTGCGAAGGCCTTTGACTGCTGAGCTGGGACTGGAGTAGCATCAATGTATTGACGGGCAGCAAATAAACGGCACCCACTGTTGTTTCTTTCCCTTGGTTTTCTTCTCCGCGGGTAACCTGGCAGGAGAGTTCCAGTCTTGCTGCCCAGAACCGGCTTTAGGCGAGCCTGGCTTCACCGGTGACTCATATTGGCTGAAGACTGACGCCAGCAAAGGATCAAAACATGCCGTTCGTGCTGCTTAAGGACTTTCCCGTTGCTTCACATTTAGCTTTGTGGACTACTTTGTAATCAAGTAGTGTGACGCGGATGCTTGTAGTTGTTAAATCTATGACGAAAAACATCTCCTAGGATTCTTGGCTATAAATTTTCGAGCTGATTTTTTTTAATCTGAAATACTTGATAGCCTCTTTGATCTGAATGTTCTGCTTGATGTGAAACGTGCACTGGGTTCTTTCAGACGCAGAAGCATGAGACGACGTAAGCAGAAGGCGGTGTGCATTTATGTGGAAGCAAAATGTAACAAACATTCGTTAAGACTGATTACCCAAAGTAATAAATCTGAACATCACATGCACAAAATTAGGAGACCAAACTGGAACGAGTATTCTAGACGCGCCTAATCTAAAATTTACACCAACACACAACAGGAAATGGATTTCATAAGCATAGCTAAGCCATGTCTTTCTCGCAAAGGTGCTGAGATGACAGCTTAGCTGAGTACAACGTCAGGCATGCAGAAAATCAACTATGTTGCGAAGGCCTTTGACTGCTGAGCTGGGACTGGAGTAGCATCAATGTATTGACGGGCAGCAAATAAACGGCACCCACTGTTGTTTCTTTCCCTTGGTTTTCTTCTCCGCGGGTAACCTGGCAGGAGAGTTCCAGTCTTGCTGCCCAGAACCAGCTTTGGGAGAGCCTGGCTTCACCGGTGACTCACTGTCTTTCGAGGATCGGCGCCTGAATGACAGTACTCTGTCCTTGGTGCTCGGTTTCTTCTCTTTGGTCTCAACGTTCTTATCGGCCAGGAGGACCTTCAAGGAGACATGGCTCCTGTCCGAATCAACAATCACTTCCTTGTCAGCAATTTCTTCATTCTGAACAGTTCCTTTCAGATCATCCATGCTTTCTACGGTGCTGATCTCCTTTGCGGCAGTTTCTCCCTTCTGTTCGACGTCATTTGTTTTCTGTGCCACTTCTGATTTTTCCGGAGCAGGGACTGTTGCGGTATCTTCACTCTGCGTCCCTTTTTCAGCATCATCTGTGCTCTGTGGTGTGTTGTTTTCAGCAGGGGTAGGATCTATTGTAGTTTCTCCAATCTGCTTCTTCTCTTCGACATCACCAACACTGCCTTCAGTGGGCTCTCCCTTTTTCTCTTCTTCAACGTTGTCAGTGGCATGTATCCCATAGGAAGTAAGGACTGCGGTAGTTTCTTTGTCCTTCCTCTCTTCAACACTGTCAAGAACGGTTACCACACCTATGCTGTCAGCAGTATGATCCGCCATAGTCTCTTCATACTTCTTCTCTTCAACATTATCTGGGATGTGTGCCACAATTGTCTCGTGAGAACTTGGATCCTCTGTCATGGCTTCATTATGCATCTTTTCCTCATTAACAGTGCTGTATGTCATGCCGGTATCATAAGAGATATCGCCAATACTAATTTCTTCACATTGCTTCTTGTCTTCAGCATTATCAGTGATGTTCTCTGCATTGATCTCAGAAGTACTGTCCTTTTCTTCAATAGCTTCTGGGCTGCATACCACATCTATCTCACGGCAAACCTCACTCTGCTTGTTTTCTTCAACAACATCCCTGCTATTTGTCACATTGATCTCTTCAAGAGCTGGGTTGGCGATGACTTCTTCAATCTGGCATGTGCTTGGTATATTGAAGGAACTGGGTTCGGCAATTGTTTCTTTCTTGTTTTGCCCGTAATTTTCTGTACTGCAAACTGAGTTAGTTTCATGAGGAATGGAATCTGCAACAATCTCTTTATCCTGCTGATTTTCTTCAATCAACTCTGTGATGAGCACCTCATTCATCTCGTGGGTAGCAAGGTCTGCACCAGATTTCTCATTCTGCCCCTTCTCTTCAAAGCCATTTGTGCTATCGACCATATTGGTTTCATGTCCAGCAGAGCATGTGCTAGGCTCCACTATGTCAGCTTGAGATGGCGAAACAGTATTGCAGGACACAGTTTCCTGGACGCTGTCACCCATTATCTCATCAGATGAAATAACATTCTTTGAAATGTTATCTGCATCACTAGCAGATGTATCCTCGGTATTGACAGAAGGTCCAATTGCACTTGATACTGGTTGGATGCTTCCATCTGCAGAATGCACATCATGTTTCAGTTCATAAAAATTATTACATGGGACACGATAACTAGGGAGACACTGATAAAATGTTTTCGATGTCGAATTCACCTAAACTAGTAAACTTTTCCCAAAGATGTAGGTGGACAGGGAACCATGGTTGCACATGAAGGCCTTCTAATTAAGCCTCCACGAAATAAATTTCAGATAGAAGATGAAATGATTTTTATGATCTCATTAAACAACAATGAGCATGGAGATTTCAGCTTATCACTCATTACCTTGTTGAGACTTGCTCAATCACTATCAGCATGCTGGGATAAACAAGACATCACTTGATATACATCAACAAACCAAATCTAGAAAAGAGTGGTCGAGTAAAAATTTGTCCTTCTTCCAAACTAATAACTTTATTTCACAGCTAGATAAAAAAAAAACTAGGGAACAAAAAATGCGCAACAAAAAGCATCCATACAGAACTTATTCTCACCTTTGATATCATAATGTTGTCCTTCGACAATGTCTTTCTGTTCCGGAACTGCCAGATGATCTTCAGTCACAGAGGTAGAGTCAGGTTGGTCCTGGGGCTTGACAGTGTCAGTTGCTTCCGAGTGGAAAATATCAGCACCAACAGGTACCTGAGTACCAGACTTAACAGACTCCTCAGTAGTAGGAACTAGCTCAGTCGAGCTAGTTACCATCACTGGCCTGCTTTGCTGCTCCGGTTCAGGTTCATCATTAGGGATTTCTTCGGTTTGAACCGCACTAAGATTTTTGTCAGATGAATCTTCCTCCACTGTAGTGTTACTGTGCCCCTCACCAACTTCAGTTTGTAGATTTTCATGCAACGATGAATCAAAATCGCTACCTTTTACAGATTCCTCATTTGATACATCTTTAATGATGGTATCTACTCCGGTAACAGTTGTGCCATCTGGCTCGGTGATTAAATCATTTGCTTGTTCAGAAATTTCACCTCCAGTTGCATCTGATGGTAGGGACACAACATTTGAGTTCTGCATTTCAGAAGCAGATAATTCTGGACTGAATCCTTCAGCATATCCTGGCTCTGGTGGAAAAACGGGAATAGAGACATCTTGAGGCTGCTCAGAACTAACAGCCAGTTCCGGAACAGATGGACTCCCCTCTTGAGGAAGTGATGCTTCCTCAGAGTATTGTGCAGCCACTTCATTCAGAGTACCGCCATCATCAGTTCTATTGGTCACTGGAGCAATGTCCGAAGCAATATTGCTGTGATCTTCAGCACATTTGTCGATGACAACTTGAGGCCCAGCACCATCATGAGAAGAATGCGCTGTAGAAGACATCCACAGAACCATCAGACATATACTGGGATTTGCAATGCGTCAGAAAACAATTAACAATGACCCAAATACGCATTGAAGAGGATGTACATCTACAGAACCGAGTATTTAAATACTACTCTAGATCGGGAGTCTCTCAGCCAGTGAAGCAATGCTGGCAGCACAGCGTGGCGTCCCATGCCTGGCTCCAAGCAACATGCTGCCGGCCTCACTAATTTACTGGACAGGATTATTATACGAAACTTGATGGTGTGCAGTTTGGAAGTTAACACAAACAGCTAGACACTGTTTTGTATCATGACTAAACAATGGTAATATTACCCTAACCCCGAAGACGACAACAAAGGACCCGCATTATGTTACTACCGATTACCCAAAAGGATAAGAACAGAACGAACTCCTGCATCAGTATTCCAGACTCCCACAGTAGTACAATTTCACTGAACCATGAAAGTTCTTGTCGACGAGAACCCGAATAGGGAAATACAGTAACGCATTAACTTTTTCACCTACCAAATCTCTTCAAAAAACATATCAATTCAGAAACGAACAAAAAGACACGAAGAAGACGAAGAAGATTCAGAACGAACCTGGGTTGTCCCCATCCGCCGCCGCGCTTCCAGCCTCCTGCGCAGATCCAGGCAAGCCGCCGCCGCATTCCGCCGCGCTCGCTCCAATTCCGTCCCCTCCTCCGCCTACCACTCCCGCTTCACCACCCTCACCTAGGACGCAGCCACAAGAGCACGGGTCAAGCCAAGAGCAAGAGGAACTCGGACGCAACCGCAACGGCGACACGAAATAAACGGTACCTGGAAACAACACCCGGCCTTCACCCTCCCCGGCGCCGCCCTCCTCCTCGGCGGCGGCGGCGGCGGACGCCGTCGACTTGCCACAGTGCTTGCGGTGCGCGCGGCGCTGCTTGGCGCTGGGGTGCGCGTGCGGGTACTGGTACCCGCACACGTGGCACCGCAAGCCGCCGGACGCCCCTTCCGCTCCCGCTCCTGCGCGCGAGAAAACACC
>LAPY01000917.1:81354-91557 GCA_000970635.1 Eragrostis tef | reverse complement strand
TGGGGTGGCCTCGCCCCGCCGCTGCCGTCCTCCGCTCGCTCCGTCGCCGTCAGTGCCTCCCTTGCCTCAGTAAAATTTGCGCGCCCTTCCAACGCTCGCCGCTTGGGGGTCCTCCGGAGATATGCTGCCGCGGTGACGCCGGCGCGTCGAGAGATTGCACTGCCCGGAGATGGGGAATGGGCGTACTAGCCTACGGCAATCGACGATGCAGAGGCTTCCAGGTCCAAGGAAAAGAGGTTCGTTTGACATACAACCCCTACGTAGCCTAGCCTGCCACTTCCGTCCCCTGCACTCATCATCGTCTCCTCCAACCTGTTCGATTACAGTGATTTCGTGTCCCATTTTTTGGTCTGAGAGAAATCTATCGTAGCCATTGGCCTCATGGAAACAACTCAATCCTGGTAACCCTTGCATGATGCCAGAATGTATCCTTGATCTTTGTTTTGCTCTAAATTTAGGATGCTGCACTTTTATAGCTTTATTAAAGTCGATTGCTCTCCTTTCCTAAAACAGAACGTCGATTGTGTTAGAAAGCAATGGCACTTCAGAATATGGTTTGTTGATTTCAGTGCTCTGCGCCTCTGCCTGCAAGTTTTTAGGCCCACTGGATACACCGTTGCAGGTTTTTGCAGTTGACAGAGGGCAATGATCCTTCTTGATGACGATGATGCCACATCAGTCATAGGGACATCAACAAGAGGATACTTGGTTGAACTTTGTTGTTGGGAATGTGCTGCTTATATGAACTATAAATTGCCTCATTTGCATCCAAGCACTGAGGTTGTGAAGAAATCATCAGTTCCACATCTTTGTGAGAAATTGTCTGGTGTGCAACACCCTCAAATGAGCGGTACGATTCCGATCCCAAAACCTGCACCAGAGATTGCCAAGATCGATAAACCTGTTTGAAAGAGAGAGATTCCTGCCGCTGAGGCCGCTTCGATTCCTAAGAAAGTCAGTGCACCAGCACCATCTGCACCAAAGCCAACTCAGGAAAAGTTATGACGTTGAGAGTTCTATGTCACCCTTTCTTGCAAGATTATGTCCTGATGAACTATCTCATTTCACTATTTATTCTGCTCTAGTGGAACACGGCATTCCTTTAATTTATTTTGCATGTGCAGCGCTGTGAAATACTGAAATTAATGGACTACCTGATATTTCTCATTCCTGACCCTTAAGGACTAGATTCCTCTAATGATTAAAATAGTATTTGTAAAAATGTTCTAGCAATGGTACCAGAACATAGCTAAGTGGTTGAAACGTATTTATGTTCTATATTCTTCTGTATGTCCTTTCTTTTTTCTTGCAACAAAGCACAGCAAAAGTGAAGTACATTATTCCCTGTGCGCAAGATTTATTTTGTAAGTTTAGTCCTTCTCCTTGCTGTTTATAGAACTGTCTGAGTAATTGCTTTCCTGCATGTAGATTGAAACAAAGTCAACATAAAAAGGCAAAATGTAGAAGTTTTAGATATAAGCGCACTCATGCTATGCTGCCTTTTTTTTTAATCTTATTTCAATCTCATTGGATATCTATCCGGTCAGACTGGTAGTTATCTATCCATATTTCTAGTGCTTGGTTAGCCAATGGAGAGATAATTTGGTTGTGTAAAATGAATCAAAATGGTCTATGTGGTAAAATGCCCCTAAGCTGTATTTCTCTGCACAGTTATCTAAGCTACGTTTTCTCTGCACAGGTATCTGTTAATTTTGTCCCTTTTTTCTTCCTTATTACAAAAGCATAACAAAACTGAAGTAAATTATTCCCTGTGTGCAGCATTTTTTATTCTCTAGTCCTTCTCCATCTGCATATGTCTTTCATTTCATGGAAAACATGATTAGTGCTGGTTCTGCTAACTTGGTTTTCAACACCCAGCAATTTTGATGTCTCTGGAAATATTTTTTTATCTGATAGGTGCAACCCTTGAATACTATTGCATGTGTATTCCGTGTAATTGTCAAACTGCAATAATGCCTGTTGTTATATTGTCGAGCTATTCGTTTTGTTTACAATTTAAATTAGCTTATTGTCCATATTCATTTGGTGGCTTTTTCCTGATTACAGGGTCCCTGGAAAAGATATTACAATCGTTGGCCTACAAAAAGAGGAAGTCTTCAAAATCATCGCCGGCTTCTTTAGGCTTCTGTAGTGGCCAGCTAGACACCTTGTTGATATTGGATATGTGCAACTGCCTATTGATTTTCAGAGTTAACTCCACTGACATCACATCAGGACTGACTGGCATGCAAGATTCCTATCGATTAAGGCTTGAGGAGTTGTGTAAATAGACTAGATGATGTCGGCAGCTTTCTAAGGAGACTACCAGCTTGTTGATTGACCTGTTCAGTTGTTCTCCAGAATATTTGGATAATTGGATGCCAATTTATCGTTCCTTGGGATTGTTCTCCTTATCATGTAAACCCATTTCTTGTTGCTTCTGCACGGTGAAGCTACGGTGATGATCACCATCCAATTGTTGGCACCAGCTATCGGAGGTTGTGTAGTGTTACTAATGTACATCTTTTTCTCCAGTTGTTATCGAGCCTTTTTTATGTCAGCTTGTGCTGGATGTGGATCTGTGAATTCAGCGTAATTTTTCTTCATATGGAGCAAATTGTTTGTTTTTTTTTTCGAACATTGAGAGCAAATTGTTTGTCACTCACCCATTTCGTAGCATTTTGGGTTTTCGTTTTAGTAATGCTTCTTTTTGCTCCTCGTTTGTCTGTTTGATCAATGTGATGGCATTGGTACATCTGAGACAGCGACCGTGCTGAGACAAACTGCAGCTGCATTGTTCACTCATGTTCTTTCTTCGGACGATCACGCTGTTTTTCTTGGGGTTGATGCAGGTGGGGCTTTTTCACCCAGATCGTTGGCCTTATAAAAGATCGCAGGTCTCTTCTGTCATGGATATTTTCATTCTTTTGAACGTGCAGTTCATTTTTTTTAAAAAAAATCATTATTCTTCAGCCGAATTCCTTCAGTGCTAAAGCAGTGCAGACCTGCCAGGAAGCCAAGCTCGCCATGGCCGGCCAAAGCCGGGACGGCACTCCCTGCGATCGCCGGCGGTGAAACGGATTCTCCCAATCCGTTGGTCCCCGATGCTACTTCCTTTATTCACGCCCCAGTGCAAGGTGCGTCTCGTCGCGCGTCGCTACTCCCCTCCCCGAAGCTTCCTTCATCAGAGAGAGTTTGCCTGCGTTTGATCGTCGCCTTTCGCGGGCCGGTGCAGCAGTGACGGCGATGCCGCGCGCGGCAGGAAGTGGTGAAGCGTGAAGCGGAATCTGTGGGCTGTGTTCGACTTATCGCCGGCGTGCGCAGGGGCGGCGGCGGACCGGCCGGAGGAGCAGAGGACGGGGGAGGAGGCTGCCCCCCGGGCTTTTTTGCAAATAGTTGGATCGCGATTAGTTCCGATCCAACTATTTACAGAAACCTCTTATTTTAAATCACGATTAATAGTGACGATCCAACTGAGAGGGTTATTTATAAAAATATCTGGATCGCGATTATTAGTCGCGATCCAAATCAGGGGTCGATTTGTAAATTTTGGCCGGCGATACCGCAGCCGCCATCGGCGAGCTCGCGCCGCCGCCGCCGTCCTGCCCTCGCTCCGTCGCTGTCAGTCCCTCCCTTGCCTCACTGCGCTCCCGACCCACGCTCGCCGCCCAAGGCTTGAGGTCCTCAAGAGAGGCTTCCGCGGGACGCCGTGGCGTCAAGAGCTTGCGATGCCTAGAAATGGGGGAAATTGGGAAGGGGCGTACTACGGCGACCGACGCTTCAGGTTGCCACGGTCCAAAGAGATGAGGTGCGTTTAGCATCCAACCTCTCAGTAGCCTATCTTGCCACTTTCCTCCCCTGCTCTATGCCTGGCTGCCTGCTCTCGCCGTCCTCTCTCCTCCAGCCCACTTGTTCACCGTTTTACTCGCGTACTTGGTTTTAGTCTGAGAGAAACTTGTATTAGGCTTTGCCTCTTTGGAAACAACTGAATCGTAGTAACCCTTGCACTTTCATTCTGCCAGAATGTATTCTTGAACTGTTTTTTGCTCTAGATTTTATAGCTTCAGAATCGTTTGGTTTAGAAAGAATTGGTACTCAAGAATCTGGTTTGTAAGTTTCAATGCTCTGCTTGCAAGTTTTTAGTCCCACTGGATCAACCGTGGCAGGTTTTTGTAGCTGACAGAGGGCAATGATCCTTCTTGATGATGATCACATTAGTCACAGGAACAGCAACACGAAGATTATTTAGATGACATCGGTTGCACCACAAGCATCAATTGCAGGCATCAGATTACCCAACCAAGCTAATTTAAATGACATCTGCCCATCATATATCAAAGCTGTTCAAAATGATGTATCTTTTCCCCAGCAAAAATTATGTCCCCTGAATTCTCATATTTCATTCTTTGCCTACTGGGGTTGTGATCTTCCTGAGTCCTGACTCACATATTTTTATATCAGGTCTTGCCTTCAGTTCTAAAGGAATCCAAAAATAACCTTTTCCCCTTTTCTTCCTGTGCAGGCATGAGTCATCCTCAAGGGATGAGTTGGAAACTATGGATAATTATTTATCATGGCAGCAATGGATAATTTTATGATCTTGTAACCCAAATGAAGAAAGAGGACCCAGTTATTAGAAGGATGTTGATTCAAGAGGGAATCTTGAGAAGGAAGAAAGGCATAAGTAACTGCAAGAAGAAAGAAGCTATCTGAGTCTCCTGAGACTCATCTGGGAAGATAAGGTAAGAATGAAGTACAGAAGAAGCAAAGCTCTAGTTCTCCAGAGGTAACCTCCCTAATTCTCCATATGCAGTAATGCATTGCTTTTGTGATCTACTTATAGAGGATTCGTACACCGAATTGGCCAAAGTTACAAATTGAGGCTAAATATTTGAAAAAGGTAAAAAGCAATACATGTTCATCTTTTCATCAAGTTGTTGTCATCGGGATTTCAATGCAGTCTGAAAACTCTTGTGTATCGTTTCATCAAACTGATAAACTAGTTGGATCCTATTCTTTTCCATTGCTCCCGCTTACCGGTTCTAAACTCTTTGTATGCCAAATACTCAACATCGCTATCTTTTTTTTTTCCCTCGTAGCTGTCATTCCATTGGTTCATTCCTGGATAGCTTAGGTTAACCAGGAAATTTGTGTTGCACCAGGAAATTAAGGTCAACATAATGTCGGGTTTTAGCATCCACAGCTTTTAGTTAAATCTGTTAGAAGTATATTTACATATTGATCTCTCTAACGATATATGAAATGAATGAGATTACGAGGACAATCACTCACTGGTAACATTTGAAATCAATTATTCCCTAAAAAACATTTGAAATCATTTGTGCTTTTACTGCTGTTTTTGTCTTTCTATTCCGTATGTTTCCACAAGGCCAATGATTTTTTCATCCTTTTCTATTCATTCTAATTTTACATTTGTGGCACTTGGAGTATGCATAAATTTATTCATCTATCTTCTAGTGATGGCTGTCCCACAAGTTAACAAGAGAATGCTTGACGAACTTGAAGTTATGGGATTCCCTACTGTTCGTTCAATCAGAGCACTCCATTTCTCTGGTATGTCTCGGATCTTTTGTTATGCACCCATACTTTCCTTTCATTAGCTATTTCAGTGATGGCCATTGATATATATGTTATTTCCTGGAATTTGCAAATGGAATGATTGAACTGTGAAGCTGTGCCAACATATTGTAAATATTAAGTATATTTAACACGTCACCAAATAAATTGGAGACATGATCTAATGTCTTTGTCAGGTAATTCCGATCTTGAGTCTGCAGTAAACTGGCTTCTGGAGCATGAGAATGACCCAGACATTGATCAGCTACCATTGGTAGGTTTTTGTTGACAGTGCAAATGTCCATGAAACGTTACTGTCATTGCTTTTGACCTGTTTTTCTGAGTACTCGTTAATGATCTAGGTTCCAAGAGAAATCAGCATTGAATGTGGTGACACATCAAATGAAGTAACGTACGATTTTCCAGGAATGAGGTTAGTTGTTGTTCAGTAAATTCATTCAGAGCTTTCCTTCCATGTAAAATTCTGAGTGTTATTTCAGGGCTAAACATGAACTGTCAAGTATCTCTGATGTATTGGCTACTTCAATTTATAGCTAAATTTGAATTTTGGAGCCATACAATTTGTACTAGTATTCCATGCACAAAGTACTACTAGCTAAATTCATATATCATGGTTAAATGCTTGTGTCCCTAACTACTAGTGGAGATGTGAAGCACCATCTATGTATACAAATATATTTATGAAAAAAAAATTATACTCGAGTAACTAAGCCTCTACTTGTTGTCATTTCTTTGCAATTTCTGTGCTTTTGCATTGTAAATGTATATTCATTTTTCTCTTATAGGACTCTTGTACATGAGCGGAAACCAGAAGAGAGAACTGAGAATGGAAGTCAGAAGGTACTTAGTTTCTTCCAATCACTTTTTTTATCAGGAAAAAAACTTCAATTAATCATGGCGCTCGGCTAAATCACTGACAACCTGACTATATTGAGTTTCCTGCACCAACCAATTTAGCCAAAAGCTTAAGCTATTAATTGAAGGCTGAATTGCTCAGAACTCAAAAGTTGACATGTTTTTTACCTTTTCATGTTGTGCATCACTGAAGTTCCCTGTCTATTTTGAAGAATGCTATAGTTTCTCCTTATAATCTTTGTACAAGTCAATAAGTCATAGTATTCCTTCCACCTACCAGCATCTTATTGTCTGCCTCATTCAATCCAGCATTCGTGCTTTATTCTTTGTAATGTTTTATCTTTTATGTCACGCCCAATCGTCCTTTTCCAGGAGAAACCCCGGTTGGAAGGAGAAATGAATGAAGATGAACACAGGGAAGAAGACAGGAAAAGGTTTGTAGCTTGCTTTGTACGGACATGGTTCAGTAAGCTTCCTGTAATTTTGTGTATCACCACTCAAATCCTCCTACAATTCTCAGGATCTTAGCATTCTATAAGGAAAAACGAGATGAGGAAGACAGAGTGCGAGGGCGAGTAAGAAATCAAATACAAGAGGACAGGGTAGACAACTTTTACATTCTGTTATGAAAGAAAAAGTCAGACCAACGCATCAAGAAAAAAAGTTGCTTATTCTGATCACATGACTATTTTCTTGACGAGTGAATTTTTGCGAACATTCTGTACAGAGGGAGAGAATTCGAGGTGCTAAAGATCTTATGGAAGCAAAGCGTACTCTTGAGGAAAATCAAAGAAAACGGTGTGCTTGAATAAAACATAGTTTCCAAGTTACGCTGTCCAACTTAAAATTGCTTACTGGAAATATGATGTGTTTTACTTAGTGCAGCATGATGGAAAGTCGAATAGCAGATCAAGAGGAGGAGAAAAGAGCAAGGGAGAGAATCCGGCAGCGTATAGCCAATGATAAGGTCTTGTTCCTTTAAATGTGAAAATTACTTATTTCCGTCCATTACTTGCAACTCAATGGTTTATAGGACTGTGTTCCTTCTTTGTAATTTTGGGATGGCTGGGTTGTTAATAACTTTATATGCTAGTTGACGATAATTTCTCGATAGGAGACACCTGAATGGCTGGATCATCTTGTGTTAAGAGTTCCGAGGAAAGAGTCCAGTATTTAGAAAAGCATTCCCTGTTGTACATTCTCTACAATTCTGTAGTCTTTAGAGTTGTTAAATTAGCATGCTGAGAAGTCATCTGATCATTTCTTTTTTTAAAAAAATGTTTTTCCACGCTGATAGAATTGTCAGAATATGTTATCTCCACAAATACATCTGATCCTTTGTTTATAATTTTGTGCTTGCATCTTAACTAAACAAATTGATCCTGTGGGCTATAGGTCAACCTTACCACTAAATTATAAACTCATTCGTGTGATGGCGCAGCATTGACATCATATTCTTGCACTTCAACCACTGTGTCAGTCTAATTCCTTCCAAACAATTTCAGTGATATTCCGGATAACTAAATCATATGCCTTTATGCAGGCAGAAAGAAGGCGAAGGCTTGGTTTGCCACAGGAGAATCCAGGAGTCGCAGTTCCAATCATAAGCCCCAGAAAGGTGTAAGCGTATTTTCATAATAGTTATTATTTCATTACCAAACCTCAAAACACATTCCTTACAATTTTGAACTGCTCAGGTAAAACCTGTCGAGCATGTTGTTACATCAGAACAACTGAGAGATTGTCTTCGAAACCTGAAGAAGAATCACAAGGTAAAATAATCTCTCTGCTGCAGTGTGAACCAGTGATTTGTCATGCTCTTGGTATTTCAATTGGCACAGAAACATTTACCATTGATTCTTCCTGCGGATGATGATTGACTCTCTGCATCATGTTTTTAATTTGTTTCTCAACAATCTTTTTTATCGCCATCATCTTGTGTAATCCGACATTTGTTATGTACTGTATAAAGCAACATGTCTTTTTTTTTTTGCGAATGCCAGGAACCAACTGATATATTTCTCTTATTTGTAGGATGACAGTGCTAGAGTCACAAGAGCGTTCCATATACTACTGAAGATAATTGGCAACATAGTGAAGAACCCAGAAGAGGAAAAATTCAGGAGGATTCGGCTCAGCAATCCTGTTTTCAAGGTGAGAACAAAACACAAATCCATGATTGCCTGTAATGTCATCTTACATGCCCTGCTCCATCCGACAGGACAGGGTGGGTAACCTTCAAGGAGGTGTGGAATTCCTGGAGCTGTGCGGGTTCCAAAGGCTCAGAGCCAGCGGCTACCTAGTCATGCCTAGGGAGAAGGTCGACTTGGCGCTTCTGAACGCAGCGGGAGTTGAGATCGCGTCGGCCATGGAAAATCCCTACTTCGGGCTACTCTCCAAGTGAAGGAAACAGCCATTGTCGCTACTCCATCACTGGGAGCTCCTCTGCTTCGCACGAGCTGATGATAATGAAATGTGTGTAGTACCAAATACAGTAGATCTCACTGTAATGACCGGCCTCTCACGGTCACGGCTGATCGAATCTGTCCCTGTTGCCAGTAAAGCTGTACAGATAGATGCGTTGGATTTACTCTCGTCCCTGAATGTTGGCCATTGAGTACAGAGTGCAAATTGAATGCCTTCTATTCTCTGGAGAGGAGAGGGGGAAACGATGGCCAAATGGCCCTGTTCTGCTGTTGCTGTCGACACATGACATGCTTTGTGGCTTCATTTCTGGCAGGTGGTGATTGCACTTCCTGAAACATACGAGGACCACGCCGCGTGATGCAGGACACCGGAGGGCAGTGGGTCGAAACCTGAAGCCGGCTGCTTCTACGCTCCCTTGTCATCGGAGGGATTTGAATGGGCTGTGTGAATGCTGCGAATTTATCTTGCCAACTTTCAGGAACACTGCACGATAGTACTAGGTTGCAACAAATAGAACTCTGAACTTTTACATGTTTCGTATTGTATCAAAAAGTCCCGAATCGAGCAGCATGCGGCGCTACACAGGTGCAGTAGCAGCAGCCGGAGGATGGTCCAGCAGGAAGTAGTGTAGCGCAGGGCGGCCGTCGAGGCCTTTCCTGTCATAGTGCGCGAGGAACTCTCGAACGGTGACGCTCCGGTACACCGGCGGGTTCTCGTCCGACACCAGCTCCGCGATGGGGCCGTACAGCCTCGTCGATCTTCGTATGTCCGCGTTGCAGAACGACGCGACGGAAACCCGCGCCGTGTCCTTGCTCTCGTTCGCCAGCACCCTGTGCTCCACGCTCTTGAACCGGCCGTTGCTCACAAGCTGCACACATCCAATTCTTCCTTAAAATTCAGTGCGAGAATCGAGATGCTACTGCACGGTTTGTTGTTTTGGCTGGCGCCTGGCTAGCATGTTGAATTGTATGTTGGTCACCTGAAGAAGGTCGCCGACGTTGATGACGAGAGCGCCGGGCCGGGGAGGCACGTCGACCCATCCGCGTCGCCCTTCGCCCTGATCGTCAAGAAGCACCTGCAGGCCGCCCAAGACGCCGTCCTGCAGGAGCACGGTGAGGAAGCTGGGGTCGGAGTGCCTGCTGCACCCGAGCGTGCGCCGCGGCTCCGGGCACGGCGGGTAGTAGTTGCTCACCACGCTGAGCCCCTCCGCGCACCCCATCTCGCCCAGGTAATCAGGCGCCAGCCCGAGCGCCTCGGACAGCAGCGCCAGCACCCGCGCAGCCAGGTCCCGCACGGCGGCGCCGTACTCCGGCATCACTTCCC
>LAPY01000916.1:137321-157964 GCA_000970635.1 Eragrostis tef | reverse complement strand
AATCATAAGAAATTTCAGTTTAGCTATTAATCTTGTAATACGACCTAAGCTATCCTAGAATACGTAGTACCAAACTTTTAAAAACTTTTGGCTGTTGCTATTTATCTATGTATTTGGATGTGCTATTTCAGTTTAGCTCTTAATCTTGTAGTAGCCCCGGTTGTAATGCCATCCTGAAATGATACTAATAGATTCAACGTAACAAAAAAAAATGATACTGTATTATTAAATATGCATACACTAATTCGCAAAAAAAAAATGCCTACACTGTTTTCAGTGTATACTTTGAAACATGATTGTTAAAATTGAACATTGGAGCTGTGTCTGTCCTCAACAACAAGAAACTCGGACCATTCGGAGTAAGTTGCAATGGTTACTATATCAACCACTGAATTGCAGCATTCGAAAAAAAAAATAGATTTACCTTCCTTTTCTAACTGTGCCATCAATTTCCCACATGTTCACTGTAAAGGAAGACCGAGAAGATTTGAAACAAAATGAGAGCTCTTCTTTAGCTCGCTCTAGGTCCCCTGCTTCACCTCGTTTATACAATCCTTGTGCAAGCTTGTATCTCGCCTTGTGGAAATGCTTAAGGTCCCCTTCCACGCAAGTACCAAGGGCATGTAGACAATCATCATAAAGTATGTGCCACACTTTATCAAGTAATTCAGGCTCAACAATCTTATTTTCCATTTTACTATCTGGAGCAGGCTCTTCATTCTGATCAGAGGATGAATGTTGAACATTAATTATGGACCCCAACATGTTCAAGACATTTTCCTTTGTCGACTGGTTGTAACTGTAGTCAGCAACAACCTACAAAACAAACATTCAACAATGTCATCATGTTATCATCAATGTGAAAAATATGTCACTAGTCATAACAGATGCTTTGATTGTGTGCAAGATGAAGACTCGGAATGATTATAGACCACAATAATAATATCAACTACAGGAGAGGGGATGAATATGATGACAGCAGCTCAAAGCATAGACATGATCCAGAAGAACATAGAAAATAGTAAAGCAGGATATATTGCTGCAAAATGAAACAATGCAGAACAGTGAGTAGGATACACATACGAATATAGAAGAACTCTAATATGAATATCCTAATAACTAAGTAGCATTCTTAGAAATGAACCAAGTTTAGATACGAACACAAATATGGAATGCCATTATGCAATCATAAGGTGAGGACAATGCATGAGATCATGTCATAACTCATCACACAGTCATATGCAAACCATAGCTTAGTCAAGAGTACTTAAACCATTCAATTAGGAAGCTACTGCAGCATACAAATTATTTGAAAAACAATATATTCTGGAAAAAAACTGATTCATGACATCTTAGACAAACCTGAATAGCTTCAAGGTTCTGTTTCCCCAGAGTATAAAGTAACTTCAAGCGTGATGCATGAATCCTGTAAACCGGGTCAACTGCAGTTGGGTTCAGTGCCATGGCTTTGCTGTAGTATGAAAATGCCTTAGCAGAGGAATGCCCAAGTTTTTCACACAGCTTTCCAAGGTAAAATGCATGAAGCCATTGAGCACTGCATAAGTAAGCGCATCATATCAGACCACATATGAGTCTATGATATGACAAACAACTAAAAGAACATGAATAGGTTAGGACTGTTAAATTACTTGAGTTCGAAAGCCTTCTCAAAGTGCTTCATAGAATTTTGACAAAAATTCTCCCATGTTGAATCCTTCACTGGCAAAGTAGATCTTTGATCATATGAGGGTACCACATTTTGTAGGCTATCATAGTAAACCAGGGCCAGCATTTCATGGATCTCGCTCTGGAAGGGGAAAAAAAGGGTCACATGTCATCAAAACAATAACCAAGTTTTTCATCTAGAAAAATGGGAAGGAAAATAACATACTAACACAAAAGGGCACCATAATTATATAACTGGCATATCGTGCTTACCTGCTTGAGAGTGGTCTTAGCCAGTGGCAAACTCATCAATAGGCAGCGTCGACTATGTCTCCGACCCATCTCAACCCTTTGAATTAAAGTTGTATTTGTTCGCCAATCCAAAATGCTTATATGTTTGCTACCATCATTTAGCAACAGGTCAACTTCCTATTAGAAGGAACTCTGGTTATGCATTGACAAATATGAGGGAACAGATCCAATCCATTGGTATAACTAAAACAATATTACCTCATCATATAGACTGGAAAGCTTCTCCCAGCTTTCATACCGCAAAGGGTTATATAACAAATCATACTTCAAAAGATTAGCACTCTGCTCAACAAATTCTTCCCCTTCTTTTTTTAAGACAAAACCTGTATATTTGTCGGTGGCACTTATATCTTCAGCTTGTGCTATGTAGTAATACAGGTTTCCATAGACATCTGAGTAAGGGTCAGAGCTGCACCAATCAATCAAACATATGATTAGGGTATATCCAGCAGTAATTCTATTTCAGGTCACCAAATATGAATCTTGTTGCTTCCGCAAGCCAACCTGGTAGTGGAGAGTTTTTTGAATGCTTCATAGCCTCTTTCACCTGGGAACAGCACACTAAGAATAGCTTCCTTCGATCCATTAGTTTCGTAAATTTCTGATAGTGTATTTTCACATGAATCAGGTCCGTCCAAGAAATTATCAATAGGATTGTTAACCAGTAAGTCATAAGGTGGCTGTGGAAAGAGTTTACGTATGGCCCGCAGAACTCTCCGTAGTTTAACCAAGCCAGTTTTCTGAAACAACAAATTAAGATTTGACTAAGGCATTAAGCACTGTACATGATGCTTCATATAGTTTGATCTTAGACAAACCTGAATAGCTTCAAGGTTCTGTTTCCCCAGAGTATAAAGTAACTTCAAGCGTGATGCATGAATCCTGTAAACCGGGTCAACTGCAGTTGGGTTCAGTGCCATGGCTTTGCTGTAGTATGAAAATGCCTTAGCAGAGGAATGCCCAAGTTTTTCACACAGCTTTCCAAGGTAAAATGCATGAAGCCATTGAGCACTGCATAAGTAAGCGCATCATATCAGACCACATATGAGTCTATGATATGACAAACAACTAAAAGAACATGAATAGGTTAGGACTGTTAAATTACTTGAGTTCGAAAGCTTTCTCAAAGTGCTTCATAGAATTTTGACAAAATGTCTGCCATGTTGAATCCTTCACTGGCAAAGTAGATCTTTGATCATATGAGGGTACCACATTTTGTAGGCTATCATAGTAAACCAGGGCCAGCATTTCATGGATCTCGCTCTGGAAGGGGAAAAAAAGGGTCACATGTCATCAAAACAATAACCAAGTTTTTCATCTAGAAAAATGGGAAGGAAAATAACATACTAACACAAAAGGGCACCATAATTATATAACTGGCATATCGTGCTTACCTGCTTGAGAGTGGTCTTAGCCAGTGGCAAACTCATCAATAGGCAGCGTCGACTATGTCTACGACCCATCTCAACCCTTTGAATTAAAGTTGTATTTGTTCGCCAATCCAAAATGCTTATATGTTTGCTACCATCATTTAGCAACAGGTCAACTTCCTATTAGAAGGAACTCTGGTTATGCATTGATAGATATGAGGGAACAGATCCAATCCATTGGTATAACTAAAACAATATTACCTCATCATATAGACTGGAAAGCTTCTCCCAGCTTTCATACCGCAAAGGGTTATATAACAAATCATACTTCAAAAGATTAGCACTCTGCTCAACAAATTCTTCCCCTTCTTTTTTTAAGACAAAACCTGTATATTTGTCGGTGGCACTTATATCTTCAGCTTGTGCTATGTAGTAATACAGGTTTCCATAGACATCTGAGTAAGGGTCAGAGCTGCACCAATCAATCAAACATATGATTAGGGTATATCCAGCAGTAATTCTATTTCAGGTCATCAAATATGAATCTTGTTGCTTCCGCAAGCCAACCTGGTAGTGGAGAGTTTTTTGAATGCTTCATAGCCTCTTTCACCTGGGAACAGTACACTGAGAATAGCTTCCTTTGATCCATTAATTTCGTAAATTTCTGATAGTGTCTTTTCACATGAATCAGGTCCATCCAAGAAATTATCAATAGGATTGTTAACCAGTAAATCATAAGGTGGCTGTGGAAAGAGTTTACGTATGGCCCGCAGAACTCTCCGTAGTTTAACCAAGCCAGTTTTCTGAAACAACAAATTAAGATTTGACTAAGGCATTAAGCACTGTACATGATGCTTCATATAGTTTGTACCAAACCAAAGTAACAAACAATAAGGTCCTTTATAAGTATTTACTCACAGATAAAGCTTTTGCGTATGGCAGGACATATTGAAAAACATCAGCACATTGTTCCTTCGTTTGATAATCTCCCCGGCTCGTATTTTTGTGAACCACAAGATCATCTTCACTGCAGGAATCTGGGTTTATCTTCAAACCATATAAGCAGAAAAATGCCTGGTCCAAGGCACTATCGATGCATGATTGCATCTCATCCAGTTCTGCATCAACCAGAAATTTACCAGGGTGAACATCGACAAAAATACATTTGGTTCCTTTGTCATTGGCCTAAATCAGGCCCAATCCATGAGTCTAATTAGGGTTATGGTTAGTTAATTTCGGAATCAGTAGTTGAGTCAGTTAACGATTATAAGCCGGACTCCTATATACTCCCTCCGTTCAAAAATACATGTCATTCTAGACTTACCCACTTTTCTCAAATTACATGCCATTCTCACTTCCCAATGCACCTTTCTCTCTTCCCAATACAATATTCCCTCTTTCCACTACACCTCTATCTCTATCTCTCTCCTCGTTTTTAGTGCACCCACATGTTTCACCTCTCCTTAATTCCCGTGCCCAAAGCCACAATGGCATCTATTTCTGAACGGAGGGAGTATAATGGAGAGCACGGCACCATAATTCAATGAAGCAAGATGAGATTAATCTAGTATCCCTGTCTATCCTCTAATTCCCAGTCCCCTTCATCTATTGTCCGGTCCCAGTCCCCTTCTAAATTGTAAGTGACATCCTTGGTCTCTACCTTCACTGCAGCAGCTGATCACTGTGGTATCGGTAATTCATTTGGGAGATATAACAAAGTATCATTATCCAAGATTATACATCAGTGCAACAACAATTATAAAGAGGAAATAGTACAGATTAGGGATATTGTCCGTGCAATCCAGTCTTACCTGATTCTTCCTCATCCTCATCCTCAGAGTTATGCTTACTGCCACAAACAGATGGCTCATCAGTCGTACGGTCTTCTGCTCTGTCATTTTCTGGGACTACATCTTCCATCCCATTCAGATCTATAACATAAGATGGAAAACACAAACATCAACTATTAATCAACTCGGAAAGATCTGTACAGGGAAAAAAATGACAAGAAACATACTAAATTGAGATTTTAGTTTCACATCTAGTGCCATGAGGTGTTTGATGGCAAACTTGAGAAATGTTCCTTCCTCCCCTTCTCCGTCCCTTCCAGCACAGCAGAGCCCATACTCAGCAAGCAAATCATGGACTGCAACAATTAACTCAACCTGCATATATGAATGAAAGCAAACAGAATTTTGCAGTAAGACAAAGAACATTAAGAGCTTCGTGACTTTGCCTAATATGAAGGTGACACATACCTGTGTTTTGATGGATATTGTAGGATCAAGATGCTGGAGTTTGCAAAATGCAATGGCTGTGTCTATGAGGCAGGAACTCTCCAACTGGTCAACCTGATAAGATGTTCCAGAGCACAGCAGTTTCCTCGATAGGATCATCTTGACAGCAGCACACATGATTGTGAGGAGCAATGACTGAATATTGCCAATGACAGAAACTAGTGAACCCCAGCCATCTTGGCCATCCTGCAAATATGAAAATCAAAGTGTCACAATGGTGACAATAGAGGTTAATCCATCAAAAAGATTTTCCACCAACTTGGTCTTGGATGCAAACATACAGGTTGTTTGGAAGGATGCACTGAAGAAAATGGACATGGTAATATTTGAAATTGTAGGTAGAAGCTTCAACTAAAATATCGCAAGGCCTTGAAGCAATCTTGCAAGATGCAAGTATGCATACTGCAATTTCAAGATAAAACACAAAAACCGTCTTCTTTAATACAAAGATACGCAGCTCTCCTGCATGTTCGAGAAAAAAGAAAGATAACACCCAAAAACCATAAAAGGCTTTCCTGATGTTGTCTACAAATTGTTTTCCTGCATGGTTTACAGATCATGCAGTTTCAGAAATTGCGTCGAAGATTTTAAGAAAACTGTTATGTGCACCATGGCAAGACACCTTTGACAAATATTTTTACTACAAACCATAGAAACCAATACTAGAAAACACATGCAAGCGCCATAGACTGTACTGAAATGGATAGGACTAACATAATTGCCCACTGCTAGAATCAAAAGTCATATAAAAAGTATATACATCTTAAAAATGAGCATTCAACTTACAGAATAATTATACTGATCAATGAAGTCTTTTGCTTTACTGGCATTTCGAGATACGTCCTTTACTGCTTCCACAACATTTTCTAGGCGGTTTCTGTTCATAGCTTCCACAAAGTCCTCATCCCTTGAACTTTTTTCCTTTATGGGAACAGAGGAGTCAACCATACCAGCTGCCATAGTTACAACTTGAATTTTCCTTCGATGAGAATCAAGATAGACCTCAAGGTTCATTGGTTTTGCTTTTTCACATGCAGATATTAAAACTTCCAAGGCACCCACTTCAAGTGAAATAACATTATCCCATTCTCTTGGTTGACCATATGCACTTCCAACATAAACATCTTTAGTGGAGAGTAAAAGTGGAGGTAGCAATTTCATGAACTCTGTATAAGTTATTTTGCTGATATTCTCATCATTATTCCAAAGTAAAGATTCAAGCTTGATCAAATTTATTTCGCCAAGAATCCTGTCAGTTGTAAGCAACTTTACAATCTTGGTATGAGGTAGAAGGATGGGCTCTTCACCGCCTTTCTCTTTGTTGCTATTACTTAGAATCGACAAAGCAATGCTAAACTCCTTATAAGCTTTCTCTTTGCAGCCTGAAGAAAGGGACAGACAACCACTCAGCCAGAAGAAACGAACCCAGAACGCAAAATTCGTGTATGAAGATGATTCACAAACAGATTTTTCATCACTGGGCATGTTGACGGAAAGAGTTTTCTCAGAATTTTCTGGTCTTGCGAGCACAAGTGAGGCAGTTTGATCACTTGAAGATACAGCTGCCCTACTGTTATCCATAGCTAAACCCAATCTGATGGAATCCACTTCTCCAACAGATGTTTTCAATGGCATTTCCAGAGCTACTGACTCGATGATCTTACACAGATGGTAAGATGAATCAGACAACTCTGAGGATGTTGATGGGTTTCCAGAACACAAAGCTTGATCATAGTACAGTTCAGCTAGAAATAAGCTGCACAATGCAGACCTGTCTTGAGCCCAGCCTCGAGTAAGTTTGTCTAGTTCGATGAACCTAACAAAGTAATCTTGGAAAGGTATTTTAAGATGAGCTATCTCCTCGAGTAACATGTAACCAATGTGACGAGGACCGAAATTTCTGGACATCTTGATTAGGAATCGCTTAACGTCACCTGCCTCGTGGTCGGCTGTATAATTGAGAGTATCAGGATTACAAATATCAGTATTACCAGAACAATTAACCTTTTCTTTAGAACTCTGGCCCTTCAATACAAATGGATCTAGAAACTGGGTCATTGCGTGTGATATATCTTTTCCATTGGATTCGTTTTCATCTTTTCCAGATTTCCGACTTCGCAGCCTCTCAAGGCGCGTGCTTCGCCTTTCATGAGGATGTTCTATATCTGAATTAACATCTTTCTCTTTTGCTGTAGTTTTGGAATCATGAGATGGAACACCTTCACCCTCATGGTGTGAATCATTTCCATTTCCCCCGGTAGATTCTACAGTATTGAATGTATCTGTAGATATGACAATATCAATAATGCCATGCACACTGCCCTCAGTGCTAGGATATGTGCAATTATCTACATCAGTCTTCTCGATATTCCCACTTAACAGGCTCAGGATACCATCTAAAAGAGCCATCCATTTTGCCTCATTCAACTGCAATGTAGAATTCACTTTACTCTTTTTCGTCCTTGTTTGTTGATGCATTTCAACATCTATAGATTTTCTTTTATTGGAAAATTTGAGTTTCACATGCTTGGGTTCAAGTATATCAACACCCCGAGGTGAAAAAGGTACCGGTTCAGCACACTCAATGGTCTCCTTCACATGTAAAGCACGATGGTGTGATGGCCAACTCCTAAGTATCAGATTTGCTACAGAAAGGCACGCGACTTCATCACGAATTGCTATAAGCACCTCCAGTAGTTTCTCCATGCAGTTCCCTATAAGAAGCATAATGAGCAACTAAAACAGATGAACTGCAGGTCAAAATAAGATGAGAAGAAAGGATCTCGTACAGTTATTAGGGCTGCACACAAGTCCTTGCTCAAATGCCCATCTTGATACGCTCAGCAAACCCATCGAGCAAGAATTATACGAAGTTATACGATGAATCATTTCCATTTCCCCCGGTAGATTCTACAGTATTGAATGTATCTGTAGATATGACAATATCAATAATGCATTGCACAGTGCCCTCAGTGCTAGCATATGTGCAATTATCTACATCAGTCTTCTCGATATTCCCACTTAACAGGCTCAGGATACCATCTAAAAGAGCCATCCATTTTGCTTCATTCAACTGCAATGTAGAATTCACTTTACTCTTTTTCGTCCTTGTTTGTTGATGCATTTCAACATCTATAGATTTTCTTTTATTGGAAAATTTGAGTTTCACATGCTTGGGTTCAAGTATATCAACACCCCGAGGTGAAAAAGGTACCGGTTCAGCACACTCAATGGTCTTCTTCACATGTAAAGCACGATGGTGTGATGGCCAACTCCTAAGTATCAGATTTGCTACAGAAAGGCACGCGACTTCATCACGAATTGCTATAAGCACCTCCAGTAGTTTCTCCATGCAGTTCCCTATAAGAAGCATAATGAGCAACTAAAACAGATGAACTGCAGGTCAAAATAAGATGAGAAAAAGAAAGGATCTCGTACAGTTATTAGGGCTGCACACAAGTCCTTGCTCAAATGCCCATCTTGATACGCTCAGCAAACCCATCGAGCAAGAAAGTGTTCCCAGATGATTCCACACAACCGAATCATTTGCATCAAGCTCTACAGCTTGCAGGTAACAGTGAAGAGCATTATCAAAAAACTCCGACCCTTGCTGAAGGAAAACAGATGCAAGGTTTTTCAATGTCAAAAACCTGTGAAATCGAAAAGGGGCATCAGCATGTTACAAAAGGTGATGAGGCACTTATTGAATTAAGCAACCATTAGAATCATTAACTCCTATCCAAACTATTGCGGCCAGTTAACTAATGCCTAATTCAATTCCAATTCAAGAGACATGACACAAGCAGACTATGCTATACCATATACTGTACAACAAAATTAAAACACACTATCATAGTCATACAGTAAACTGTGATTTTGTTGTGGCATCTATAGGACCATTATCTAACTAAGGAAAGGGCATCTTTATTTCTCTCGAATACGAAAAAAGGACCACTCAGAAGACGAAATAAACCCCACCAAAACATGGGAAATTTCCTTATATTTAAATGAATCCCTTTCATGGTTTGCAATAAGAGTACTATGATTTGTGCCATCACCAAATCCTCAAAAGTGAGTGAACAAATTATAGCATGAAAGCACATAGATATTCAAAGTCTGATTCTGATCCCTTGTGCAAGAGCACAGTCCATCAGAGTCCTTATTATAAAGAATCGGTATTAGATACTCAGCGCTACAAATATAGAATCATTGTAGTTTTATACGGCTCCATTACTCTAAGGATGGTAATTCTATTTTTATAGTAAATATATCTTCAGTACTATATGTTCCATTATCTAGCATCTTCAGAACTGCACCAAAGGTTTTTAAATATAGAGCAAGTAAGAACGCTTCACCATGAACCTGACAAAAGATAGAAAAGAACCTTAGCTGCAGCAAATGCTGATCACTGCCAACGTTATCAACCTGTTGAAATAAATTAATTGCTATTAGGGAGAAGCAATAAATAAAAACATAAATATTATTAGTGAGCTTGCCTGAATATTTGATATTAGTGGGTCCTTTAAAACATCTTCGAGAAGTTCACAAGCTTTTGCATAATCTTTTTGTTGCAACTTGAGGAGACCCTCATGATATTTCTGAGAGAGAGCAAACTCCTGAAAGCATAAAAATAAATCTCAATAACATGATCATATCATGACAACGTATTAGGTGCTTCAGGCTGGAAATAGCAGCCCTGCCACGAAAAAAGGAGACCCTCATGATATTAGGTGCTATCATTATCTTTCGATTGGATGCTATGCTATAGTACTAGCTATTCAGCATTTTCTCGGATCACCTATACCGCTTTAGCTATTGTGAAAAAAGGATAATTAATAACTTGTACCCAAGTGACTGCACTTGATAAACCTTATTCTCAAACATCACAGTCAAAGCGGGGGGGGGGGGGGGGGGGATGAGATGCCGAACAAATTCCATAGATATACACGTGAATCTCTTGTTATGCGATGGATACACTGTAAACTTAACTAGACAGAACCAAAAAATGGTACTCAAACAATACTGAGTTATAATATTTTGTAGAGCAAATTTGTTGGCGGACACTGTGACTTCATGAAATTGGCTGGTGGATACTGAAAAAAAAATCATTTTGGCTGCAGGACACTATCAAAATTCATAACTACCCTTCTCCTATGTTATAGTGTCCATCAGCTAATTTCTACGTTTTGATAGTGTCCTGCAGCCAAAACAACTTTTTTCAGTGTCCACCAGCCGATTCCACGAAGTTACATTGTCCACCAGCAAATTTGGCCTATTCTGTAAACTGATGACCTAGTGTATCAGATTCCAATCCCCAGAAAAACCAGAAAGGTGATCTTTTGTTAGTCAAACAACAGTTCATGATTCCAATCACCAGAGATATCAGAAAAATTTAGAGTTTGTTAATCAAACAACAGCTCATGATGCTAAAACATGAATACCCGTTTCTCATTGAAATACCTTTCAAAGTCAATGGCTTGATCGATTCATCAAAGAAAACCACTTTGGTTGATGGATCGGCATTTATTACTTTTACATTAATTACGATTTAAGAATACAAGAGTCATGGAGTGACTCTGTTCATAAGAGATTCCAAGGTTTTTTGTTCACTAAAATACATCATTTCAGTATGATCTCATGTTGCTGAAGCTAATATGATCTAAGATATACGAGTCAAAATTCCTATTGTCCTTCAGATATCAATCTGAACTTCGAGAAACACGACGATTTCATAAGCATGCACATTTCAGTATGCTCACATGAAAGGAACTAGCAGTTTTGATTCCGCCGATGGTCTTTTCTGAAACAATCAAAATCATAGGTATTACAGTACTAGCTTCTAAGGATGCAAACCAAGACAAAAACTAAACGATGATATTTTCATTCATGTGTTGTGGAATGTTGTACATAAGATTTCTCTATGCGCGCGAATTTTAAAGGCAAAGTATTTCCCAAATTAAAGTGTGCTGGAGTCTAAACCGCCCCAACACATCGCACTCAACAAATCAGAAGCCCTAACGCATCACAGGCCACAAGCAGCAGAGGCAGACCGCTGAAATTTCCGGGGGACGGAAAAGAGGAGCGACATGGAGGAGTATATGCATACCTGTGCTTCCTTGGTCGGTGCGAGCGGCTCCCATTGCCCGCCGGAGTCGTTCTCGTTGATGGCCGCGATGGAGAACTGCGAGCGCGAGAGGGAGGCAGAGAGTAAGAACCAGAGCAGTTCGAACAGGGAGCTAGAGGTATGCACGTGCAGATAGAGAGAGGGTCCGGCTCACCATGGCCGGCGGCGCCGCGGAAGTGTCCGCGGGAGGATCGCCGGCGACGAGGGTTCCGGCAGCGAGCGGTGGTCGCCGCCGGGAAAGTGCGTTTCCCGTAGAGTTACGGATTTACCACCCGATTTTTTTTTTAAGTGGTACCATCCGAATTTTTTCCGTCGCTGGGTTTTGGGTTCGGGTGGGGATACACTCGGGTTGTCGGGTTAAAACGTCACCGACTTTGACTCGAACCCGCCATGGGCCGGATTGAAATCCTCTGCTGTCGCTATTCTAACGGCAAACCGTGCCCGTTTTACCGCAGCTCCACCTGGACTCCTTCTCACATGGTTAATAGCCCAAAGCCCCTTAATTAGGCCCATTAAAATTGGTAATCTTGCCGGCAGCAATGATTTTCCGCGTGAGATCGTCCATGGTGCTTTTGCGCTGCCCTCCTCGACACCCGCCTGAACGCATCTTGGAGGAATCAAATTGGAGGTATAAATCAATAGGAAGTGAAGCTAATTGAGCTTTAGAGGCCAAAACGCAGCTGCGGCGACAAAGATTAAAAGGTTTAGGAGTTGGATCCATTCCTGTTGTTCTGGCATCGGGGAGAGAGTTGCATCTGCGTGTTCATGGGGAAGACGAGTTGGATGTTGCTGCTCTGGTTATTGGGCTAAGATGGGCCAACGAAGGCCTGTAGAAATGGGTGTCTTGGATTGTTCCGTGGGACAAATCACCATCATTAAACGTGAACTCAACGGTTTGGATGAACGACGGCACAGCCGTGCCGTTTTAATAGCAACAGCAAGCGATTTGGTTCCCCATGGGCCGGTCTGGCCCGGCTGTTGCCCCGCGAACGGTGTGGTCGCCTGAGGCGCGATCACGCGACCTGCCGCTGCCCGGCCCACAAACAATTCACTAGCTAACACAAACATACAAGCTAATTCGACGTTAGCTCAAAAAAAAAAGCTAATTCGACGGAGATTGGCTGAAAAAAAAAACTAGTCGACGGAGAACCCAACGCGGTTGCGGAGGGCGAAGCTTGGGCGGTGGGAGTTGCGGAGGCATGTGAGGGCAACGGAGTTAGGATTCCAGAGTTGGTGAGGAAAGTGGGGTCTATTAAGAGAGTGTTTGGCATGGCTCTAGCTTTAGAAAATTTCGTAGAGTTTTCGAACCTGCTCATAGTTAGCTCTAGAAATCTGTGGAGCTGGAGCTGTAAATAAATTAAAGATCTTTTATTGAGTCATTTTCTTTTGTTTGAGATTAAAACTAATAAGTAAGATATTTTAATATATTTTAGAAACTCTAGCTCCTGTATAAATCTCAGAGCTGGAGCCATGCCAAACAGGCCTTAACTTATCACCAAACATAGAAAGAGGGTTTCAAGAAACGACATAGCGATGAGATGGCAGTGGTGCCACGAGAGCCGCAGGCGGCAGGCAGTGGTCAAGGTAGTCGGTAGGGCCCGTCACAACGTAGAATTTAGTGTGATGGCAGCGGTATATATGGATCACTCTGCCGCTGGTAGTAGGGGGTAGGGGCGGAGAACGCGGATGAAAAAGTAAGAAAAAATGCTACCAAACTCTTGTTTTTCTCTCAACACACGAGTTGAATTTAATGCTGACATATTTTTTCTAACATAATCTATGATGTCAACTAGTAGCATATTGTAAAAGAAGTTCAACATGTAGAACACAAAAAAGGCCTACGTCGCAACAAAAGTTCTAGATAAGACAATTGAAATAGTGTGACTAATATATTTTTTGAGTACAATATATTCTTTCCAATTCTTGAAAATGAGAATTTCGTCCATTTTTATGGGGGAAACAATGTGACTAATATTGTTAATGATGCAAAATACCACTCAGCTTTTTTTACGAACATGAAATAAGATGAGGGCATAAGTATGAAAAATAAAATTAAGGTGAGGTCGAGTTGTCAAATTCGTACAGTCTTGATTTTTATTATGCATTTGTCATGTGAGATTAGAGTATGAGATAAGGTATGAGTTAAAAAATATTTTTTTAAAATAACACCTTAAATCATTGGTGGGTTCGTGAAACAGTTAATATACTTAGTGAGATTGTGACTACAAAACCAAAAGTTTTAGTGAGTTTTTGAAATTTATTACTCAAAAAAACAAGTGTTTCATGCATCTGGTGGAATCTAGAGTGTTCCAAAGCACATGCCTCTTCCTGGTTGAAACGGCACCCACACAGCTCTTCCACTCGCCCCCAGACACCGACATGTGGACCCACACCGCGTGCCCAACGTGCATTACTCCGTAGCCACAGCCGCGTGGTCCCACCAGTCAGTGTTTCTTGTGTCGCAAGAAGATCCCAACGCCTCACAAGAAGGTGGGAGGAAAAAAACGAGAGAAATCTTCACTGGAGGCCCCTCTCCGCCTATAAAAGCTAACCCTAGCACAGGTCCGTGTTCACCGTCTTGCCCGTTCGTGCGCTCTCTGTTCATTCGTTTCCGCCCAGCGACACCCGCCGCCTCTAGGGTTTCCTCCGTCGTCCGCTCCAAACGCCGCCATGCCTCGCCGAAGCTCAGGTACCGTTCCTCATCCTCCCTAGCGTTTCGATTTCAGCCGCCTTACCTGCTCGTGTCGAACGCTCGTGGACCCCCTCCGGATCTAGGGTTTGGTCGTGTAGATTTGGATGTTGGTTCTATTGGTCCGTCTCCATCTGTGGCGATAGATGTCGTTCATTTCTGGAATGATTTAGGGTTGCCGGGGATAACATCATGCACTGTTGACATGTTTGAGGGGCGAGACTTCGTTGGACCTGTGATAATTATTGTTTGGTCACCGGGTGGATTGGGGGGATTATAAGAAATGTGCTTCTCGAATAACCGGTTGCGGATTCATATTCTCAGGCGGTTCAGACAGGGGCATAGAACAATATGATATATCCTCAATGTGAAACGAGGAAGGGGTATCTCCATGGACCCTTTTCTCATTTGGGGTTTCTTAATATTTATTACATTACATACCTGTGTTCTTGTCTGGTATGGTCGGTATTCTTGGAAGTTCACCATTCGTGTGGTGAGTCCAATGAATTAAATGTTGTGCAATTTTATAGCTGTCATTTGTTCTGCATATTGCCTCTTTGAGTAGCCATTACAGTCCTATGTACTGTCTTGGTTTAGTTAGGAGGCGCATACTGATGAGCATCTGATGCTCGCTCAGGCCTTTTGAGGGGGCACCTAAACTATTTATGTTAGAGGTGCCCCCCAAGCAGCCCTAGACATTTCATCACTCTTTATCTCATGATGTTAACTGTTACCTGGTTTCAATTCTCCTTGTGGAGCCTAGATTGCCTTTTTAACCAGTTGCTTTAATTACTTATCGTGTTTGCCTTTTTGAGTAGCCATCATAGTTGTATGTACTATCTTGGTTTAGTTAGGAGGCATACAAAGACATAGTTGACCAAGTCACTTCGGCTAATTCAATGTAGAGCACCATCCTTTTTTCATAGTGTTCTTTGAGGAGCCTTACATTGTGAATCTTTTTTGCATTTGTCTCTGTTTCTTTTGGAAGTTACATATTCTTTAAATAAAGAATGATGTAAGATAATTTTGATTCTGGCAAATATGCATCATGATGTGCCTCTTATTGAACCGGTTGCTGTTCTTAGTTTATCTGCATTTGATTCAGACGGGCACATAACAAATGGAGTCTTTTGAGGGAAAGGGTCTTGTATTTTGCTTGCCCCTTCTTAGATTGATTCCCACTGAGGTTCAGTAATATGTATGTTCTGATCAAGTCTTGTCATTGTACTGGCAGGAGGAAGGTCTGCCCGCCCGGCTCCCCGTGCGGCACCGGTGAGGAACCCACCACAGCCAGGTATATATGATATCCACATGATGATATTCTTTCATTAAGGTTAATTTCTTTTTTGAAACAAAACTTAGTTGCTTGCAGTTCCTAATAAACGAGCTTCTTGTTTTTTCTTTTGGCAGCTCGCCAGGCACCTCCCCCTGCACCTGCTCAGCAGAGTGGTGGTGGTTCTATCCTTGGAGGAATTGGCTCCACCATCGCCCAAGGTGAATTTTTTTGGCTTTATTTGTCCAGAAACATAGGCATATAAGCACAATCATTGTTATTTACTTAAATGATTGCAATTTTTAGGCATGGCGTTTGGAACTGGCAGTGCCATGGCACACAGAGCGGTTGATGCTGTGATGGGTCCCCGGACCATTCAGCATGAGACTGTTGTTTCGGAGGCTGCTGCTGCTGCCCCTGCTGCTCCAGCAATGAGCACTGATTCATGCAATATCCATTCCAAGGCCTTCCAAGACGTATGTTTTTGTGACTCCTTATTGCTGTACATACTATCCTTATTTTACTGCTCTTTTACTTTCCTGGGTTAAGGAGGTGGGAGAGTAAATCTGTCTTATTTTGGGTTATCTACCATTGATTATGTTAGGACCCTTCATTTTAACATTAGTTGTTTACAGCTGCTTCTCAGATCTCAAATCACTGCAAACATTGATCAGTCCTTTATGCGTCCCATATTTTTGACTGATACTATTCTATAGGAAACAGTGGAAACAACTCTGGATGAAGACTGCGCTAGTTTTGAACATAAAAAACAACTTTTAGCTTCTTTAGACATGTAGATTTGAATCTAGTTTATTGTATTCAATTGGTTGTGGTCTCACTTTTCTTGATTGAATGCAGTGCATTAACAACTATGGGAGTGACATCAGCAAGTGCCAGTTCTATCTTGATATGCTGAACGAGTGCCGCCGTGGAGCAGGTGCATCTGCTTAAGTAATTGCAGCTTGGCTGGGGTTGATTCGTTTGCAGTCCTTTTACTCTCATGGTCCCATTAATAATACTTCTTGAAACCTTGATGTCTGTAATGTGATGTCGCCAATTGCTATGTCAGACTTATGTTGTTGCCTGGGAGTAGTACATCCTGTCCTATAATGTTGGTACAATCTATCATGGAACTGGTGATCATAAATATTTAAATGAACCAGTTATGCTTGGACTATATTGGTGGCTTTGCTTGGAGATACAATATCTGCAATTTTGAATTTCGATAGTGTCTTGGGATTGCTTCTAGGTGAACCTATTGATCGTTTGCTTGAACGCCATACTAGATTTATGTTTTCTCGGGTTGGTGATCCGCTCGCATGGTGCAGAAACTGCACTCCACCATGCAGCGAACAATGCTAACCCTACATCCCGCTCTCTCTGGAGGCCCAAGCCGTGGTTGTAGGAGAGATGGTTTTTAAATTTGATTTGCAGCACTGCAAACACCGCAGTTGTCATAGGCTGCAAATAAGACAGACGAACAGGCTTTTGTTTGTGAAATAACAATAATGTCTAAGTTTATAACTGCTGTTGTGGTTGGTGATTCATTCCAGCAAGGATGGCTGCGGCGGAGAGTTTCAGGGTGTGTTTGGTTTTAGGGTGTGTTTGAATGGAGGTACGAGGAGGGTTGGGCTGGGGCGGCCACCGATGTGTTCGTGTTTGCTTGGTTTTAGGGTGTGGTTGAATGAATGTTGGTACGAGGAGGGTTGGGCTGGGGCGGCCACCGATGTGTTCGTGTTTGCTTGGTTTTAGGGTGTGGTTGAATGAATGTTGGTACGAGGAGGGTTGGGCTGGGGCGGCCACCGATGTGTTCGTGTTTGCTTGGTTTTAGGGTGTGGTTGAATGAATGTTGGTACGAGGAGGGTTGGGCTGGGGCGGCCACCGATGTGTTCGTGTTTGCTTGGTTTTAGGGTGTGGTTGAATGAATGTTGGTACGAGGAGGGTTGGGCTGGGGCGGCCACCGATGTGTTCGTGTTTGCTGTGGGGTCACTCGGGGCAGAGTCACCACTGAGCGAATATCTGCTCAGATTCGGGGGCAGCACCATCCCCCGAAAACAAGCGGACCGCGCTGCTCCATTTGTCTTTGCATCTCACGCGAGTTGCACATGGCTTTGCTCACCCACGATCGGCACTAGCATTGCTCACCGGTGCTGCTACTTCTAGGATGCAGGACGACACTTGGCGCAAGGGTTCGAGTGGTTGCGTGTGGTTGAGGAGGGCGCAGGGAACATGAGGAGGGCATTTGCAACTGAGGCCGTTTTCCTTGGCTAAAATGACTATTAAATAAAGTCTAATTACAAAACCTTTTTACAAATAGGGGTTAATTTTCGAGACGAATTTAACGAACCTAATTAAGCTATGTTTCACTAGTGATGCTACAGTAACCATCTTCTAATTATGGCTTAATTACGGCATAATTACCCTTATTAGATTCGTCTCGCAAATTAACATAGGGTTCTGCAATTAGTTTTGTAATTAGACTTTAATTAGTACTATTAAATGACAATATTTCAAATGGCTAAAATCTGGCTAAAAAAACGAACAGGCCCTGACACTAGTAGTCATTTGTATGAGATTGTTGAAGATCTTGAGAACTCCGTGAGGGTGGCGTTATTTCTTACCTGGGACATCGATGGTGCTGAGGAGGAAGAAAGGGTCGGTTGGGGTGCACATGGGATGATGTTGGTTTGGCAAACGAATGGGCTTGTTAGGCCAGCAATGACACGTTTCTTTCTTTTTTTGCTTGTTTGTATTCTTTTATTTCTTTTCCCAATTTTTGGGAGTTTGTTGATATTTTTGTGCACGAGAAAATCAACGCCATAGTTATATGCTTGCTAGTTATTTCTTAAGTCTATTTTGATTCTTGTATCAACAATTGTGTATATTTCTTGCTTCATGACAACAAAGGGATAAACTCACCATAGGTGATTATATTCATGTGTTTAACTCCATCCATTCATCTAAACAAAAATTGGGTCGGCCTCGTCCTAGAAAACTAGGTCGGTCTCATCCCTTCAACAAAAAAAAAATGACTCACCCTATCCCTGCAATCAAACAACGATAGGGCGGCCTACTCCGCCCCCAGCTATTTTGACTCTCATCCAAACACACTTAGGGTTTGACGCCACCAAATGGCATCACGCTGAAGCTGCGACTGCGACGCACCCTTGGCAAGCTCTGACGTGACGTTAGTTTTGTACTAAAAATTGTTAGCCATATGCAAATAAACTGTAAGAAAAGATTATTTCTCATGTAGTGTAAGTTACTCATTACATTCTCGATACTCTATATTTGACTTATTGAGCAATGAGAGATATTATTGCTTTCATTAATATGATATAGAGATACATATCACTCTTTGTTAATATTAGATTGGACCAGCTCGGAGTGCATATGTACGTCTGAAAAACTTGGTATTTGGAGATTAAAAAAGCAAGAAAGCTAGGACTCGTCGTTTTTAAATATATGACATCGTTGAATTTTTTGTTAATTTAACTCATCATCCTATCTATAAATATTATGTAAATAGTTAATTGCATATGCTAACCTTAAAGTATTTTGATGATAGATCCAACAATATTTATTTTACGTTAGACAACTAATTACTTTAATATATGCTGTTGGTCAAACTTTAATAAAAAAAGTCAACGATGCCATATATTTAAAACCAAAAAGAGTATTTGATACATGGTTACCGATAGTCACGTCTGGGTGCTACTCAACCGTGTTGTGAGCATTGGACTTAATATTTCTTTCTTTGTTGGCTGTCGAGATTTGATCTTAGGTTGGAAATTAAAACTTCACGCTGCAAGGTACAACATGATGGCTTGTATCATTGTGACGGGATGGATATTAATACAAAATTTAACAGATGCAAGATTAACCGGTATATGTTTTGCTCTTTTTTTATCATTTAAAGGCTATTTTTTTCTAGACACCGTGGTAAAAAAGTCCATCTATTTCTATTAATAAATAGATATATAAAGTAGACTATTTATGTATAATTTCTACATCTCAAAAAACGCTGACTTGCTTCTTGTTGATTTTGTACTACTGATCTTCTTCTTCGGTTAAGAATAGGGTTAACTGGTTAAGGTAGAGGAAGTATTTGAAGTGGGCATGACACAACAGTTGTTTTTGAACTTGTCCTGCTTCAGGGGAATCAGCTCCATTGACGTGCTTGAGGCACGGCAGCGGGTAATGTTCCTTTCTCTGTGCACACTGTGTGGCCGTATGGGCCTTTGTATTGGACTGGGCTCTTATTTTCCTTAAATAATTGGTTTTTCTTCCTCAACAAAATTAACTGCGACACTCATCGTTGCCATCATTTTTTTAGAAAAGGGAATATGCATTAATATTTCAGCTTCTGTATCGATCGATACATATAGCTGTCCATTATTACAAGCCAAATCGAATCATTCAAAAATGAAAGGAGAACAATATTCATGACATCCATGATATCCATTCATTGTTGCCATCATGGCTGGGCAGTTCCTAGCTTCTCTCGTTGCATGAGTGTTGACAAACAGAGCACTCATGAAAGCTGACAAACAGAGCCCGGCGGCGATGGGAACAAGCCAGCGAAGCGTGCTTTCGATCTATTGCAAATGTAGAACTGCGATTGTTTTGGCGCTAAAATTTGTTTAGGCGTATGATTTCCCCACCAAACGTTGATTAAGGGAAAGATTAGACTGGGATGTCAAGTAAAAAAGAAATTTGAGGCCCAGTGAGGTGCAAAGATAGAAGGAACGTTACCCGCTGCCGTGCCTCAAGCACAGCAGGGGAGCCGCCGGTTCCTGCTTCAGGGGGGCTCGACCCATAGAGCATTGCAAATCGAAATTCGCAAAGAAAATAAAACCGTTGGTTCCCTTCCCCCCGCTCTCCGGCCCATTACCATAAAACCCATAAACCCC
>LAPY01000916.1:108241-121451 GCA_000970635.1 Eragrostis tef | reverse complement strand
TGAAATTTTTTGGGATCTAGAATTGTGGATGTATATATGAAGGGTCTTTCATTAAATCATTTCACATTTAGTTTCGATCAACAATAAAATTTTGAATTATTATGCAACTTAAAATTTAGAGTAGATCTCAAATTGAAGTTGTGTCAAATTTTTATATTAAAAAATATATTTCATCAACCAAATGAAAACATTCTAGCCTCTACGTCACTTGATATATTTAGCCGTAAACAATAAATGCGACTGCTATTATTAAAGCATCTGCCCAGAATTTTCTACCGGACATGGAGGACGTTGTTTAGTTTCCTCGAGAAATCGCATTGCTTTACAGTCCAATATCTAGTTCGAGAGGCAGGGCACGTACATGTGAGACCCTGCAGTAGCATGCAGATACAAACATCGCGGCAGGGAATACCGAGGCAAGGACCGCATGTGGTGCCATGTGATGACCACTGAGTGATTTGGATCCAAACTTGTCAGCCACGGCGATATCTTTTTAAAAAAATTTGGCCTGCAGTAGAAATTTGCAAAACACGTTATCCAATATAAACTTCAGGAACGCCTCAGGTAAAAATGATGTACAGTTCTTTTTCCCTCCAGTGTGTAGACAAGTTCAAGATTTCTAGGCTGGCGTGGGAATTTTTAATTTTATAGTAGAGTGATCTGACCGCATTTTCAAGACGAAATCAGGGGAAAGTCTTGCCTCGCTCGCACCATTTCTTGCCACATGCGTCGAGCGTGGTCAAGGCCAGGTTTCAAGACTTCCCTAAGCAACGGAACAGCTAGTCTAGCAAATGAGCACAAATTCATGGAGGTTAGCTATAAGATAATAGCACAAATAGGCTGCAACTTTGACCAAACGAGCTTCACATTAGCCATGAAATTAACTGGAATTTAACCATATACTAGGACGTTTCAGTTCCAAAATTCAAAGATGAAAAGGTAATTAACCTCTACACGCGTATATGGAGTACTTTTGTTTGAAAGGAAATGGCGTAAAATTAGACCTTTTCCCCTCGTTGGAGATTTGGCTAATTCTCGATCACGAGATTATATCAGATGTGGTGGGTGTTGCGATTTCAACAAAGTTTAATTAATGTTGTCGTTGTTGAAGTGGACTTGACTATGATAATTAATTTGGTCCTTGCGCTTCAGCAGCATCAATCAAAGAAAATGATGGTGAAGATGCCGTTTGAGAGTGTTGATGTAAGAGGATCTGTATTTCTCAGAGTCTTAATGTAAACCTTTTTCATTCGAAGAAAAAAAAAAGAAGACACGATACGTCGTTGTTTGTGAACTATGAGTAGGATCCAAGCAAAAGGTGGTACCGTCGTAGTTCGATCAGCTGAGGAAAACCCGGTGATTAAGTGATCAGAGGGAGACCGACACGCATCAGACTGCGAGATGACTCATCGACCGAAACAGCCACGCCGCGCCGAGCTATCTCATCCCCCTGTCATCTGCCAACCTGTGCCGTTAAGCCGTTTTCGATCGATCGATCGGTGCATGCATGCGTTCCAGCTCATACGCACTCGATCGCGTCGCGTCTTGGTTGCGGCCGAATCTGCGAGTGCTTCGAAACGGCTCCGTCCAAATCCGGCAGAGCGCTCGCAGGACATCTGGTTAATTAGTGCGTGGCCTGGTTAATCAAGTGGTGAAATGCGAGCACTTGTTAATCCGGCCGGATTGCTTGCTTGTTCCCCGGGTTCATCGAACCTAGCCGTGGTTTTGGGTGGCAATGCATGCAACGGCGAAACGGCCGCCGTGCAGCACGAAGCTGGCATACCTACTTGGGAGTGGCATTCTGGCGTGTGTGCGGTCTGATGCAAGTCAGCTGTAACAACGGCTTTTAAAAGTGGCGTGATTGCAAGCAGGGAATTCTTGCAGGTGAAGCATGTATGAGTAAGCCGGATTGATGAATGAGAGATCGGCAAGCCAGGCGGTTGGGTTGCGCGGTGCCTAATCGTTTGTTGATGATTCAGTTGAGGAGCAAGTGCATGTGGACTTGTTGCCGGCAGGCGGAGTGACGTGTGGTGTCAGTTTTTTTTTTTGGTGTCAGTTAATTAGGCCGTTTCGCAGTGCATGGATGGGCTTAACATGATTTTTTTTTGTTTCTGTACTAGAAAAAAAATGAGCACACCACTTTCCTAACATGATTTTTTAATGCATGTGCATGTGGAAGTTTTCTGATGGCGAATACAGTTTTTTCAACTCTTTGGGAAAGACTTCGGCCAATAATCCGACTACCGGAGACCCCTAGAAAGTCCAGACATGTACTGTTTGGCTTTTGAAACTTCAAGCTATGGAACGATCGATCTAAAAAGGTCTCCAAGAGACCAAGACAAGTGCTCGGTATAAGTTATTGTTCCAAGTAGTATGTACCGTAACCATAGTTTGGCTAACCACGGCGTTGTTTCTCCCCGTTTTGACGTTGCTGAACAACGTGTGATGGTGCCGTCCACTGAAACAGAAAGTAAAGTGGTCAACTCGGTAGGATTACGTTGCATGCACGGGCGTGATGGAAGCAGAGCAAATTGAGTATATTTGAACTGAAATTTCGGTGCGTTGTCGCATACAAATTAAAGATTTATGGCTGTCTGTACACATCAGGCCAAGTTGATTTTTTTAATCAATGTTCACGCCGAATTATGGATTTATGGTAAACTAAACAAATAAATGTACGCACTCACTCACGATCAGAATAATTCCGTTGAGGAGCAAGCGTATACGATGTGCCTCGTGTCGGCAAACTGTCCGTCAATCGGTAGATCTCGGAAATTTTGGTGCATTGTCGCACGCACTATTTGAAAACACGGCTTTCTCTCTGTGTACTCCATGTATAATGTCTATCATCCCAACTTGGAAATTGTCTATTTAAAATGCCCACGGAGAATTATCGTCAAAATAAATAAATAAACATACTTATGCACGGTCAATGCAATTACTACGACATCAACACATATTTGTCATGCATACGTAGGCAGAGGAAGCGTACGACGTGACTGGTGCCGACGGCCGGCCATCGAAACATGACGCGAGTAGATTTTTATTATCAAAGTGTCCACGGCGAAATATTGTCAAAATAGTAGTACGTAAACTTACGCACGGTCAAAGTAATTACAGGTAGCAACACGTATTTGTGCGTACATAACCTGAGGAAGCATGCGACGCGGCTTGCCGGTAGACCCGCTGTTGGCGGGCCGTCAAAGCCGACGTCCGCGGCGCGGTAGGATCAACAAAAGAACAGTGAAGTATGCGTAAACGCACGATCCCAGTTGACCTCGTTAATCGTCATTGCTCATGGTTTTTCTAATCGCTTTCGAGCCGCGTCCGGGTCCTGTGTTGATCCGTTGGGCTGTTTCGTCAAAAGTAAGTACGGATAGTGTGCCTTCACGGGATGACGCCTAAACTAAAATAGCATTCAGAAAATAGCCCACGTATGTACTTGGTCCTCTGTGATCGAATTTTCAGTTGCAATTTATTTCTTCCTATGAGTCATTAGAAAGTACACGAACGTAGTATCGCATTGTGATGACCGGTTTATACATGGACCTGTCTATGACACGGTAACGCAAGGAATGCCTTGCATTCCAAGCATCGAGTCCTTGTGAAGGTATGACACGTCATCTCACCGGCCGCCTAGAGACGCGTTTGACCATTCCTTTACCGTCAATTGTTGGTTCCAAGTGCGATGACTACTGTCAAGTCTACGTTGCTGGAAGCACGGGCTCTTTATGTTGCAACATGTCCACGTCGACCCGTGTAGGCTGCTGGCTAGGTGAGGTGCACGTTGGAGAAGAAAATCGGTTATATACTTATACTTTTTTTTTCGAGGGAAAAGCGAGATTTTATTACCTCAGAACAAGGTTACATTCGACATCACATAGATGTGATACATTGGGAGGGATATGTCTCAACCAGACAGCACATAAACCCTCAGCACAAGCAAAAAAAGCTAAGCTATGAGCAACCCTATTTTGATCTCTAACACAGTGTTTAACCTCGATTTCCTTAACCTCATCAACGAGCGACTTGACTTTCGCCAAAAGCAGCGAGAGTCGGGAGCGATCTGGCTGTTGGGAGTTTAATGCATTTATCACCGACAGACAATCCGATTCCAAGATGATCGGCGGCGCGACCCATTGCACCGCCAACTGGAGCGCTTCCAAGCATGCCAACAGCTCCACTTCTTCAGCATCAGTGCAATTAAACATGACCCGACCTGACGAGAGGATTACTTGTCCCGTCGAGTCCCTTGCTACTATTCCTACTGCTGCAGCGCCCGTTGTTTCGTGAAATGCAGCATCAACATTAATCTTCGTTATGTATGCCTGGTGGGGGAGGACACCAGCTAACGGACGACTCCTTCTTGCAGGGTCTTGGCGAAAATCTGTTAGACACAGGTTGCTTTCCTTTCGGATAATGCATCGGTGGATCGTGAACTTTACTGAATGAGAGATGATAAGCATCCAGAAATCTTCTCGAAACCCTCAATGGATGGACACACGAACTCATGAACTTGCTGGTTTCTGTCATACCAGATTCTCCAGAACATTAACAAGACAAGCTCTCGTTGAATATCAGTACACCGGTCAAGCAGCCAAAGAAACCATTCCGGGCCACCATATTGGAACTGTAGCTCATCCGGTAATGGCCATATCTCCCGCATTGCAAATCTGAGGAACTTGGCATGGGGGCATAGCACCAATGTGTGATATTCAGATTCTTCCTCGATGCCACAGATCGTGCACTGCCCTGTTACCTCCAGTTTTCGCGCCTTCTTGTTCAGTTTAGTAGGCAGAGCACCACTCGCCACTTTCCAAGCAAAATGCCGGACTTTAGGAGGAACTTTTGCTCTCCAAATATTTCTCCACAGGACCCTCGAGCCATCCGGCCTGTTGCTATTAGCACCGAGAGTGTTCTCATATTTCAAATTGAAGCCAAGCCTGTAAGCACTCCTGACAGAATAAACGCCTGATTTCTCATGATGCCAAGCAACAAAATCTTCAGACCCTCGACGAGATATTTTAATCTTCCGAATAATATCCGCATCAGCTGGAAAACACACGTGATTAACCAGTTCCATATCCCAGGTACCAGTATCCGGCTTGATCAAGTCAGCAACCCACTTCAACCTATTTCTGTGGTGCTTCCCGATTAGCTTCAGTTCAGGTTCTCTTGGAATCCAGTTATCCCTCCACAACTTGATGCTCTTACCATTACCGACTCGCCAGATCACACCCTTTTTCACTAGTTCTAGTCCGTGCTCGATGGCTCTCCAGGTTGGAGAGGCATTGCCTGAGAACACAGTGTCTAGGATGTGCCCATTAGGAAAATATTTAGCCTTGAATAAACGAGCAGCCAAACTGACAGGAAACTGTATGAGCCGCCATGCCTGTCTTCCAAGCAAGGCTTGATTGAACACCTCTAGGTCTCTGAAACCGAGCCCCCCCTGATCTTTGCATCTCAACAATTTCTTCCAAGCAACCCAATGAGTTTTACGTTTGCCTTTTTCAGCGCCCCACCAATATCTCCTTATCTGCTGAGACAGAGCTTCACATAAGCCACCAGTTAACTTGAACACACTCATGATATATGTAGGTATCGCTTGAGCAATTGACTTGATAAATACTTCCTTCCCAGTACAAGAAATGATATTTATACGCACACAAAGCAAGGATCAAAATGATACCGAGCGCATGGCCCCCTTACTCATTTTTTGTCAAAGTCTTTGTTTTTACACGGTTTGATTCAAAGTCTTGCATCAAGCAGGAATTGTGTTGTGGAGAAGCAGAGCATGTGTCCATTCATCAATTCAACGGTATACTTTGGATCGGCCGAGGCGCCAGGCCTTACCTAAACAGCTAAACTGTTTCATGCTCGGGCTAGGTACACCTGTCAAGAGTTCGAGCGATTCGCAGCTGCTTCCTGCTTAGATAATGCTCCAAACCTCCAGTTCCATTAGCATGCCACCTTCACGGAATGCCACCTATACCGCCTGTCCGTGAGAAGTTGACAATTTGCGAGTCAGGAGGGATATTCCCCTCCTAAGATGACTGAATTCCTCTTTCGGCGAGTAGTAAGCGAGAACATCGGGTTACTTCTCTTGAAATTACCTTCTCCAATCGGGTATTGTTCTGCGCATCACCATGTGACATGGAGATGAGATTGGAGGGGCCTACGGGTGTGCTTCAGACGAATGGGCGGATGAGACCGAGGACATGGGAGTAGCAAGAACAGCCGTGCTTGGTGACCAGTGAGTAGGATGGCACGAGTGTCGTGTCTGTACCAGAAGGATTTTTTCTGGCACGTTCACCTTTGGCCCCCATTGTCCTGTCAAATCCGTATCGTTAGCAACTTGGCATCACATCCAGGATCTTCCAAAATTCTTGGGGGCCCGTATGCCCATTTCATTCGTCTTATTCCTATTCTTGCTCGAGCGATTCCATCGTCCAAATCCTATTCTCGTCCATGTGAAATTCGGTTTTATTGGCATTGTTCTCCGAGGTAGCACATGTTAGCACATGTTCCGTCCAGGACGGTTTTGAATTGATACACGTTCACAAGATAGTAAAGCCGTCACTAGTGCATCTGTGCATGGCATCTTCTACTGAATTCGAACAAATTCCAGATTTCTTGCCGCCAGACATATTCCCTTACGGGCCCTATCGGAACTAGAGCATGCTCGGTGTTGTGGCTTCCGGGAGCTTGTGCAGATGATAATGCCCCACATCCACATGGGCAATGCTCAGAAATCCTCTCAACAAATACAGCGAAATATTCCCAGTTCCGTGACCAAGACAAGATACCAGCTTACAGCTCCAGATGCATGCACGTATCAAGTTCCGACCCAAACTGCAAGAAACTAAGCGTAGCCTACGTTCATTATTTTAGCTAAACGATGCACCAATCAGCGATCACCCAAAGCTAATTTATCATCGATTACGGATCTATGAAGATGACCACCAAACCCCCTTTCCAGCACACAGCGACACAGCAAAAGATTGGGTATGATACAGCAACAAGCTGCCAAATGGCATGCGAAGCTGCAAGAGCACCACAACCCTCTCCTATTATGAAATGATCCGTTCATAATGAGAACAATAAAATAATCGTAGCACACACCTTGCATGGTTCGTAGCTCCAAAGGCATTATTTGAGTCTATATATGAGGTTTGATACTGTCAGGACAAGAGAACAGTTTGAGAAACATTGCATGGTGACAGGCTGGCCACTGGAGGACAACTTTCCTATATAGACATACTGATGATGCTGAATAAGATCATGAGTGTTAAACACAAACATCTTTTAGAAAGGAATAAAGATGTGAATGATTAAGCATCATAACTTGTTTTTATTTTAAAAAGAAGCATGATGAGAAACATCTAGATATAGGTGCGAAGACGCTTCAAATAGATGTTGAAGATTTGTAGATGGACATGATTTGTCCATGACTGGTTCTATTTGTACTTCTGAACATGTGGATTCCAAAGGTAAGAGCACATGAGTGTTTGGTACAAAGTTGACACATATAAAAAAAAATGTACTTCATTCTAGAAATACTGGTCAAAAAGTATAAGGCGTATCAATATTACTGCATAGGCCACAAGGATATCAGGAGTTGTGATACAAAGTAATACCACAGTTGCAAAAGATTTACAACACAGGGGTATCAATATTTTTGATTCAGAGTAACAGCCGATTACAACTACTTAAGCCTAAGAGGACAAGGAACTTTCCAATTTATTAGTTCTAATAAAAATAGGCTGCTCATATCATATGTCCAGATAGAATTTGTTCACAACACAAGAATAATTTGAGCCTGAGGAGTAGTTTACACAGTCACCGGAGAAAATAATAAGTGCACACATTGCAGAAAGAATCACACTTATCGAAGTATAGAAGACAGAACTTGACAAATGTTTTTGTACCACTTCCATTAAGAAAATATCTCACACCTGTTATTCTAAGTCTGACAGCACTCAAATTAATGAACACGGATGCTATCATACTAGACAAAGATGATGCAAATGTAAACATTGTTACCTTTTCTCTTCTAAAAGTTAATTGTGCTAAAAACAACATTTTTTTTACATTTAGGAAGGGCTGTGTGCTGACAAACGAACGATCACTCCAGCACCAATCTATTACTACATTTTTTTTTGGATTAGTTTTAACCACTAGTTCTTACATCAAAAGAAAAAAAAACTTTGATTATTGGGCTGCTTTCATCATTCATCAGAAATACATCCTTCAAAATTTGGATTCATGGCAAAATGAAATGCATGTTTCCTTTATAATAGCACTATGTGTATCTGCCCATAGTTCGAGGATTTACCAACCAGTGCTTGAATCACCTAAGACATAACCTGACCAAATTGTTTATTGTTAATTAACAAACGGAAAAGTGAATAGAGTAGTACATCAGTAGAATCACGTTCCCAGAATTGTTAGTTCAGGTTCAAATACATGTAGTGTTTTTTCCCCTTCCTTTATGCAGCATCTCTATGTTCCGCAGTGCCAGACAGCACATTGCCGGATCAACTTTGTGTCCATTGGGTTGTCCTTTTCAGGTGCAGGAACAGGTATCACAGCATTAAGTACCATCTTAGATGTGTCATCTGTCACTAATGCTTTGGTGACAAAGTCATGGGGATGCTTTGATGGAGATGACTCTACAATCGTTTAGTACAAAGCTCTGTAGCCTAAAACGCTAGTGGTTGGTTGCTCAGCATACAATGCAGAGATCGTATCTTTGCTTCCACTTGCAGCATACAAGAGAAGCAATGAACAAGAGCAACAGTTTACGGGTGTGGGTTCAGTAGTGTTTTTTCGCAAGGCCGTGAAATATTTAGGTAGGCATTTGAAGTAAATTATTGAGGCCAAAAGTAAAAGCCTTCGTCAAGATTAATTATATGCTTGATGAACTAATAACGCTTCCAGAACATGCAAATTCAGTCTATGACTAGGTGAGCAATTTGCCAACGCTGAAATCAAACCTGCCATAGATAGAGGAATGGACTTGTCAACAACAGAAAGCATATTTGCAGTGCAATAGCCACTAAGTAAATCAGATTATAATTCCTAATAGAATGGCAAAAGAACTGAAGTTTTATTACTCCATGAAAAATATAGAAATGCTTTGAAGAATTACAGGTTTTAGCGTTAATATTATGACACGTATTTCAAAATCAAAAAACTACGTTCATAATTGGAGTTTTAGACAAAGGCAAAACAGTTGCAATCAAGACATAAATTGAAAGGAGCACCGCCACTTCAATGAACAGGCACTAATACATCTATTGCAGTTATAAATCCAGATTGCATATTTTCTAATAAATAAATAAATCCAGATTGCATGTGTCAGGATACTCTTACATGTTATCAGAGCAATCTTTCATTCACTTGAAAGTATTCCTTTGAATCACCACCCCAATTAGCGTCAGAACAAGTTGAAACGACGCCAAAAGAAGTCCATAATGCTTCTTACTTGAGGACAGCACCATATCAGGATAGCAATGGTGGATTATGTAAGATCTTGTAAAAAGGACTTTGAAAGATGTCATTGTGGTACAGAGATATTGCCAAGAATTTGCTGATCTCAGTTTCCATTACCAAGATTCAACATACCAATAATCAAACCCAATTGAGGAGTCAAAACCTACTATGTCATTTCAGATACTACAACCCAACATAAATGTATTCCCAAACTAAGTGGAAAGAAAATATCACCCCCTTTAAACTCAAAAAATGTTTTATTATGTGTCGAGGACTAAAAGAATACAAGCATTCAATGTCAGTTGCTCAATCTTGTTGCAACGAATTGTTGTGATCACCAAAAAGGAACGTTGGAACCAATCTTAGAGAAAAATAGGAGTCCCTTCTGTGCAAAGTAATGGATACTACCCTCTCTTACAATGCTTATTATATATACAGTACAATTACCATATAAAACATGTATATAAACACCATGAAGCCAACAAATAAGCTGAATATTCTACAATGGTGAAGGTTATGTAGAGATCAGAGTACAATCCAGCTATAGATTCATAAGAGAGTTAATTCACATGCAAAGTGGCATGGACATCGTGTAGCAAAGAGAATTCCTCTCTATTAAGAATTTTACACATCAATGGTAACAGAGGCCTATTTCCATGACAACAGATTTCATCTATACATTTTACGCATCCAACAGCATGATATACAATATAGGTCAACTGATCACAGATGAAACACTCCTATTTCGCTGAATAAATACTTGGAAGGGATAACAACCTGTTTATATTGACGCGTCAGTTACGCAGGCTGCTGGGCCGGGCCTGGCAAGCTCCAAAGGCTAAAATGAGTTTTTATCCAGAATGTTTTTATTTAGGATACACAGTAGGGGGAAGTCCCTACGTTTTATCCAGAATGTTATGCCATATTTAGCTTTGTTGAAGGATCGCAACACTTGACTAAAGCAGCCTACCGTGGCACTCAGGACCCAATACAAAAAATTAGAGTAAAGTGCATCTCAGGTCCTTAAACTATTTAAGGATTCTCATCTAGGTCCATAAACTTTTAAAATGAAGATTTGGGTCCCTAAACTATTTCATGGTTATCATATGGGTCCATAAACATTTGAAATAAAGAATTGAGTCCTTCAACTATTTTGGGGTTCTCATCTGGGTCCATAAACTTTCAAAGTGAAGAGCCACCAGTCCACCGCCACCGCCAACATGCTTCTACCTGTCGTTGTTAGCCATCGCCACCAGACCGCGAGCTTCATCCAATTGCCTCGTCAAGTGTTGTTTCTTTTGTATTGCTCAGCCACTAGGGCGGCATATAATGGCCAATACGGGGATAATATATAAACATAAGCTCGAAACTCTCATCAAATCTGTGAAATTATCAAGCTGGAATGTCGTGTCATGATTATTCAAGCGCAAGCCACATTTTAGATAGCTACTTAGGCGCTAAATCATATTAGAAACCTAAATAATAGTTTATGGACCTACATGATAACCTTAAAATAGTTTAAGGACTCAAATCTTCATTTTAAGAGTTCATGGACCTAGATGAGAATCTCAGAATAGTTTAGGGACCCTGGATGCACTTTACGCTTCAGACCGTATCATGATTTGTATGTCACAACATCATAGCGTCCCGTAACGTCAGCAAGGATATGTTTCAAGATTAACATGGAATTGTGTTTCGGATGTCTGTAAACAGAAAGGTGACAGTTCCAACCATTCTGGCATTCTATGTGGTCCCATATAGCCTCATCCTTGTGCCAAAACAGAACATTGATCGAGCCTCAGAGCATGCTTCCATTTATTAAAGGGTCAGGGAAAAATAAGGTGATTCCATCATATAGGATGTTCCATGAGTAACAACAGTTCAGCAGGAATCAACTTTTTTTTTTCTTCTGGAGGTTACAGTTTTTCATTCCTTCAAACATAAATCAGATTGAACAAACTGTTCCGTGAAAGTACCTTTATCAGCTCAATACATTTTGTCCAATTTTCAGATATTGTATTTGCACAGCACTGTCTTCCTCTACTTTGAATCAGCATTAGCAGTGAAGACAGAAACAGACAACCAGAGAAATGAAAAGGGGGGAAAAAAGAGAGCAGACAACAGCAAATAGAGACAGATGAAGTTACCTTAAGGACTTCTGCTGCCTAGTTGATGTTTGTGTTGTAACATGAACAAAAATATGCCACCTGCAACTGAAACATTCAAAGATTCAAAAGAACCTTCCATTGGGATGTTTACAAGCTCACATGTTAGGAGGGTCTCGGCAGAGAGGCCATTCCCCTCACTTCCTAACACTAAGCACAAAGACTCATTCATCAATGAGTCAGCTAGTTCTTTGGACAGAGGGTGGGTTACTTTGGATCCATCACCGCTACTTTCTGGATGACCTGCCATAATCCTCATATCATATTTAGCCATCAAACCATGCAGGTCATGCCAGGCACCGGAGACAATAGGAAGCTGCAAAGAGGCTCCGCGGGCTGCACGAAGGGCCTTTTCATTGAAAGGATCACAACAAGGTGGAAGAAGAAACACCCCATCCTGCCGGTAGTTGATTATACAAGTTGTTAGAAGAGTATAAGTTGGAAAGAAATACCAGAGGATATTTGGCAGACTTGTAAAGTTCCCAATCACAGATAATTAATACATATGCATCTGTATGTTTATACCCCCGTAAAAAATAGTGTTTATTGGAATTAGTTACGGACATTCTTTTTATCTAACAGAAGGGCACAGTGATTTGCTTTCATAATTTAGCGAATGACATTTCTAGTTTTCTAGCACAGCAAAGTCAGCTGATCTATTTTCTCCTGATGAAGCCTCAACTTGATATGCTGGCCAACAAAAGGAAAATCAACTTGATAAGTAGTTGATAAATGGCCAGCCTTGTGTAGTCTACAGCGGACGCATTATCATCATCACAGAATTAATCTCTGTAGTCTATCACAGCTCTTTCAGTATGGATCAAACATATTTGAAATAAACTCTGGTTGGCAACATTATGTGATTTAATGCAGTCTGACATTCTTCAACAAGTAATCTCAAAGAACGAAAATGGCATACCCAGTTGAATGCGCAAGCTGATCTTATCAATGTTCCAAGGTTACCAGGATCCTGCAAAGTAGTGGCACCAGTGTCAGCACGAGGTGAAGAATTATGATATCATTCACTACTCAACCACAAAATAATGAAAGGAATTACTATATGCCGTTGCATAATGATCAGTACTGCACATATTCACCTGAATACCATCCAGGACTAGAATTCTCTTTGGAGAATGAAACAGACCATCAAGAGCAGCTCCGCCCTCATCGCTTCCCAGGTCGCGGAAATGCTTAGGCATGTGCATGACTGCAATTGCCTCAGTTGAATCAACCGACTGCATCCCGGAAACCTTCTTCATCACAGCGGCGCTGACATGCACGACATTGCCAGAGAACTCCTGCAACTCCTCCGGCACATCCACACCGTCCAAGAGAAGCAAGTAGTCGATCGCAGACAAGTCGAAACGACATATTTCCCTGCAGAAATTTTGAGGACCAGTAGCACAGAATTAGAAAGGGGAAGAAGAACATGCAAGTAGCTGCACAGGGCGGGTCAAATGTCAAGTGCCTGGAATGAACGGCGGGAGGAAGAAAGGTTACAGGATAGGCGCGAGACCGACGAGGAGGCGGTGGCAGGACCGGCGGGGGGG
>LAPY01000916.1:48901-78562 GCA_000970635.1 Eragrostis tef | reverse complement strand
CATTATACGAAGTTATACGAAGTACCTGCAATATGACAACAGTCAACAGTTCGTTATCACTTATATACTACTTAAACATGAGCATTCTACAATGTGCAAATACCTTTTCAGCACCAAATTTCTTTATCCCATCAAGCAATGCCCGTTTCTTAACTTTGGTTGTACTCCAGTTTTTAATCAAAGGATGCTCATGTTTTGCATAATCAAAACAATCACCATCTGCTTGGAAATGTTCAAAGTACCAAACCTGGCCATAAATCATTAATTTTTAAAGTACCAGACCAGCTTCACAGAAGGGGAAAAAACGCAAAACAAAGACAGCAATTTCCCAAAAAGAAAAAATCACCTGAAGCAATGCCAAATTTCCTGGCAGACCTTTGCTTCGGTCATCCTTGAATGATGCCAAGTGTTTAACCAAGTACTCCAATGTGAAGCGCGCCCAATTGAAGTATTTAATTTTCGATACATCTCTCACAATCTCTAGGTAGCCACTGCTCACAGACTCCTTTGAACTAGGCGCCAAAATCGTTCCTATCGCATATAGCACAAAGACTCTTGCGAAGTGATCATTAGCTACACCACTCGCTATTTCTGACTCCAAGTGCTTAAAAGTAATGGATGTATCACCTTTCCCTCTAATCATATTAAAAAATCCCATATCCGGTCTACCTCTATTCTGTACAACTTCATGTCCTCGGTCAACAAGACCAAGAATGCAGTACACGTCCCATGTTGAAATAGGAACTACATGGTCGCCTAGTGTAAAACTACGTTCGTCTACGTTGTACTTTTCAGCAATCAGCTCAAGAAGCATACGTTGAATAGGCATACGAGGTACACAAAGCAAACTATCCAACCCTGTTTCTTTCACCTTTTTCCTTTGACGCGGGGTCAATTTGCTGCACATTGCAGCAAATTTAGCAGGCATGCACGCCATTTTTTAGCACCACAGGCCCACAATTCACCAACTGATTGCAGAGAGTATTCTGAGACATGGAAAATGACAGGTTCATTCAAAGATGACCAACCTATTGCAGTATTCAATTATTCTATTACTTGCAGAAACTGTAGTTATTCAAGTACTAGCATTGGCGCACAACTCAAAAAAAAAAGCATTGGCGCAGAAAAGAAGAAATTACCAGTTGAGTACCAACCCTTACTGCAGTACACGAGCTCCTCTGGACGAGTAGCACCCGTCCGCCGAGCGTCGATCACCAAATCGGCTTCCTCCCGTTAGCAACGGATGCAAGCAGCCTGCCGCAGCTCGCAACAAAGGACAGAACCGCGATGGTGACTCGATTTGCGGCGACAGGACCGTGATTTGACGAAGACGACGGCCGGAAGGGCGACAGACTACAGCCGCGACTCCGCGACAGGAGGACGGATGGAAGTGCTACTACGGCGACAGGATGCGGCGGCAGCACGACTTCTCCGATGACGAGAACCTGCGGCGGCATGAGCTCGCAACAACAATGCGGAAAATCCTCCCGACACCGCACAACTACAGGTATCCCCTCGCATCCCATTATTCCGGAATTCAGTTGCGCGAGGTCAGCAATGGATGGGGGCGCGCAGCGGAAGAATAGGAGGAGAAGGCCGGGGTCGCGCAGAAGTGCGGCGCGGAATCGTCGGAGGAGGCCGGGGCACGCTGCGGAAGAATCGGAGAAACGATTTGCTTAAACTTTAACTTTTCTCTATTATTACTGTATAATCAACGGCTGGGATTAAGTTTGACCTTTTACCTCTTGAGAGGTAAAAGAGGTACCGTAACAGAGCTCTAATATAATTGATATTAATTTGCTGATATACAATTTCGAAACAAAATACACCATTAAATTAATACTCATATTTGCACAATTTTTTTGAATATAACTGAAGTTCATTTCCAATTAAAGGTAAACTGGTACTTTTACCCTCTAGTTAACACCATTAAGTCCTAAAACTAACAGAATGGCCAAATTGAAGGAATCCAAAAATGATTTTGGTCCTTATAGGGAAGTTCAATTTGAAAGAGGCCATGGAACACAGATAAATTTGTTATGAGGCCATAGAAGGAATTTTGTCATCTTATTTCTGGATAAAGACTTTTCAATCATCTTGACGAGTGAAACTAAGGGACAAATCAGAGGTAAGGCCATAAGGGTCATGTGTCCTAATGTATATATTTTGAACGGAATGTCAACAACCATCTTGTTTAATAAAAAAAAAATCCTTGCACTACAGCCCAACCAGAAGCAGTGAAGCATGCCGGGTGCCTTCTGTGATCGGCAGGGTGGGACAATGTGAGTTGTGTTTGAATTGCAATTGGAGTGGAGGCCTAGCTAGTTGTATTTGAAGTTGTGTTTGAGTTGCAATCCTCAGCCGTGAATCTTTGACCGTGGCTAACTAGACTGCGGCAGCACATCACGATCGATGGTTATGCATGCGTTTGAGTTGCCGACTGACTGATCAATCATAAGAGATTTTTTTTTTGCGAGACAATCATAAGATTGAACTGATCCGTGTCATGTAGGTCACATATTATCCGTGTTTCACCTTTTTTATGAGTTGTGTGAGTGATGCTTCTTTGTGAAATGCAATTAGAGCGTACACCGCATATTGTGTTTGATAAAAAGGAAAAGGTGTATTTTTTTATGATCAGGTGATTAATTATTTCTCATGTGCACATACATTCATACAAAAAAGAAAAAAAAAGAAAAAAAAACTATATGCATGAGTCATATTCCAACACAAACAATGAGGCTGATTGCATTTACCGATCAAGTGATTATCCCAATCACTAACATATTGACTCTACACCACTGCTATTGCTGGTGCCGATTTTATCGATCTTTCGCCTTGATGGGAGGGGAAGGTAGAGGAAGATGATAAGGGTAGTAAAGTCATTTCACATAGTTTGTCATGTCATAAAGATCTGTTTACATGTTTATCTTCACATAATTCTACATGCTACATAGTGGGAAATATCTAAAGTTTTGATTACGAGACTCTAGCTATCACTAAGAAATTTCTGGAAAGATTTTGCTTATAGACAGCTGACATTTCAGAGGATGATTATATCTTTATATATTGAACATTTCCTGCCATACCAAACAATGCTCATAGACAGTAAATAATGTAAGGGACATTGTGCTTATTCAACATTAATTTTGGTCCAATATATACAACATATTATTCCATGCAACTCCTAATGAAAAGGATACAAAGAATCACAACACTTGAAAAGAAAATGTTTTCTTTATATATAACTTGAAACGAAATAAGTACATAACTTTGCCAAATTACAAAAGTATATACCATTTGTGACTCTATGAAATTTAAATGATATTAGTAGTGTAATTTTTCTATAGCAAATTTGGATTAAAATGCTACAACAATATAATATTTCAATGCTGTAACCATTTCATCTCTCATCTCTCGACGCTAAATGCTTTGCGGATCGCCTTGAACAGTTGCATAGACTAGAAACACTAAGATAAAATCTTCTTCTTCTACTTAAAAGTTGCCTTGAGTTTGTACATGTATCAATAATTGTAAATTTAATACCTTCTTGTCTATATGTTTGCCTCTCATCCTATTTCATTCTCTATCTTCACATAATATCCCTTTAGAAGATCACTGTGCATTCTCCATACCCTCCCCCCCCCAAATCTATATATATATCGGAATAGTACTAATTTGTAGCGACAATGTCTCATTTTATTATGAATGGATGAGAACAAAAGAATAAAATATAGTTGAAAGAATGGGGTTTAAAGAGTAAAGTGCATCCAGGATCCCTAAACTATTCTAGGATTCTCATCTAGGTCTACGAACTCTTAAAATGAAGATTTGAGTCCCTAAACTATTTCAAAGTTATCATCTGGGTCCATAAACTATTATTTAGCTTTCTAATCTGAGTTAGCGCCTAAGTAGCTATCTAAAATGTGGCTTGCGCTCGAATAATTATGACACGACTTGCCAGCTTGATAATTTCGCAGGTTTGATAGGGGGTTTCAACCTTATATTTGGATATTATCTCGGTATTGGCCATTATATGCCGCCCTAGTGGCTAAGCAATAAAAAAGAAGCACATCTCGTTTGTCAGGCACTTGGCGAGGCAATTGGATGAAGCTCGCAGTCTAGCAACATCTTGTTTGTCAGACACTTGGCGAGGCAATTGGATGAAACTTGCAGTCTAGTGGCGATGGCTAACAGCGACCGGTAGAAGCATGTTGGCAAAGGCTCTTTACTTTGAAAGTTTATGGACCCAGATGAGGACCTCAAAATAGTTGAAGGACCAAAAGCTTCATTTTGGAAGTTTATAGACCCAGATGATAACCATGAAATAGTTTAAAGATCCAAATCTTCATTTTAAAAGTTCATAGACCTAGATGAGAATCTCTAAATAGTTTAAGGACCTGTGATGCATTTTACTCGGGTTTAAATGTAGAAAGTTGCATTTATTGAAGACACAAAGCGTGTGGGAGTTTGGTGAAAGCATTGTGTGTGTGTGAGAGAGAGAGTAATGAGCAAATATTTGAACTTTTAAGGGTTTTTTAAAAAAAAAGTCATTGGGAATTTTGAATTATGAAATTTGAACTGGGAACAAAATCAAACATAAAAGACCCAATTGAACTTAAACAAACACCAAAGTTCAACATGAAATATTTTATGCAGGTTTCTACCCGAACTATCCTGACCTGGATTGATGCCGCTCTGACGTTACATTTCTTGGCCTGAGGGATCGGTGGTGCCTCAGCACACGGCTTTTGTGACCCACCGCATAGGCAGGACGCCTCCGGGCTCGGCGTTCTTGGGGGAGAGGAACCAGTGCCCTTCGAGGTGCAGGCGCGGCACGCTGTTGCCCATCGTATGGTGGAGCGCACCGAACATCTCAGCGTGAGGCCAGGCGCACAGGTCGGCGGCCAAGTGGACGTCGAGCGCGGCGGCGAGGGATGCCGCAGATGATACCGCCAGTAGCACAAGGAGGAGGGGCGCGGCCATGACGGCCTCGGAGTGGCGGCGAAAGGAGCCGGCGCACTGCTTCTCTGCCGTGGCGCCCATGCCGCACCACAGGAACCAAAAGCAACGAAGCATGCCGCGTGCCTTCTGAGATAGATAGGCAGCTCGCTGGGACAATGTGAGTTGTGTTTAAGTTGCGATTGGAGTGTGGGACCTAGCTAGTTGCATGTCATGTACTCATGTATTTGTGCTGCTGCTGCAGTGTCATGGGTATGCTATGTGTTCTGCCGTGACCGTGGGTATGCTATGTGTTCTGCCGTGACCGTGGGTATGGCCCCAGCCACATCACATGGATATGCATGTGTTTGTTGTGCCTCTTGTGAACTGAAATCCATGGCAATGCTGCCACTTGCCTGAGTGATCAATCTTGACTTTGAAGTGATCCGTGACATGCAACATATTATCCGTGTGTGAGTGATGCTTCTTTTCAAAATGCCATGAGAGGATACATGCATATTGTGTTTTTCTTGAAGGACTGGAAATTGTTTTTTCTTTTCATGATCAGGTGATTATTTCTCCTATGAGCATACATGCATACAACACTGTAGATGATGCTTCACCATGTCATAACATTATCTGTAGGATCTCCTCTCCCAGCACCAACAGTAAAAGCTGGATTGTCGGAGCAAGGGGGCTGTTGAGATCAATTGATGGTTCGCAGGAAAAAAGAAGATTTTTCCAATAACTAACATATTGACTGTACACTGCCCCCTCGCAAAAAACACTGCTAATGTTAGCCCGTCGCTTGGCGGCTCAGGAAAGGAGGTGTTAGAGTTCATCTTATCTCTGCATGAAGAAGTGAAATTAAAGTGTCTTATCCCCATGTGGACTTGGTGGACATAGCGCAACAGGATCGGGGAGGGAGAACAAAGGAGAGCCACGAGTGGGCTGGCACAAAGCATCCATGGCCTACTTCGCTGAGGTGATGAACTGAATGAGAAGGAGGCGAAGCCATTGTACAAGATCAAGCAGAGGTGGTCAAAGACAGAAGGTGACTTCATCAAGGTGAACTGTGATGCCTCTTACTCTCCGGCGGATCGCTCAGGTGGCTGGGGTTATTTGAGATCAAGATGGCGATGTGGCCTCGGCGGGCAGAGGGAGGACTATGCAAGAATCCCCACAAATTGGATTTCGTGAATTGCTTTGTGTCTTTCCCTTTTTCGTTCAAGAAGATAAAACTTCACTTTCAGTTTGATGCTTTCTTTTTTTTGCGAGGAAAAGGGGCTTTATTAGAAGTTAAGGAGGTTCATTACAAACCGATGCAATGATGCGATCGACCACGATTCAGTTTGATGCTTTCGATGCAGTTGAGTTACTTATGTTTGAATAATTTGTACAAACTTTGGATGTATATTTCTTGAATACACAACAATAGTTACTTTTTTTTGTTTGAATGGAATATCTCATTCCGTTAACCAAGTGCTGACAGATCACCAGCAACTGTCCCACGAATACATTGTGCATGGCAGGACATCCAAGACTGGATCATCCCCTGATTGCAGCAAGTGCATGAGCTACTCGATTACATTCTCTGGGCAGAGGGAGTCCATCACCGACGGGCTTCCGCCACTAGAACCGAGACGAAATTCATACCTTTCCTCTGGGAACCTATGGCTCCGGCATTGTCATGTTAGCACTGGATGAAAAATCTCAAATATTTCGTTGTACGGCCGGCTAAAAATGTTGATTTCATCAATAGTTTCATCAACCGTCACATACCCAAAGTCATCACAAGACTTACGAGGGTAGCAACGGTGAGAATCCATGCTACAATGATGATAGGGATGGTGGCCGCAACCTCCTCGCGATGTCTGGAAGACGAGGTGTGCAAGTCCCTAGTATTGTCACCCTTCTTGTTGTTGTTCTTGTCCCTCATCTTTGTTTCTCTCTTTGGCTTCCCCCAATATCCCAACACTAGAAGCCCGCTGCCGCGAGTGCAACCTCTGTTTCATCTGGACGATGCACAAACAACAGTGAATAGTCTCATTTGGTTGGGATCACACAGGAGGGAAGTAGAATTTAAAAGCAGAGTGTTCCGGTGGTTCATAGACGCAAAACATGTGAGAGTTTGTTGAAGAGATACTATGTGTGTGTTTCTACAGCAACAGACACGTACAAAAAAAAGTTGCAAAATGTACCACACTAGATGTGTTTCCCCGCCTATTAAAGACCTAATTTTGAACCTTTTGATTTTTTTGCGAGGGAACCTTTTGATTTATATTAACTATAAGCAAATGTGGATTAGATTTTGCAAAATAGATAAATAATTTCTTGAATAATTTTATAAATTGATAAACATGCATATACTTAATTACTTGCATGACATGTATTTGAAGCTACTGCTGCAATGCATGACATATGTTTTGTGCCCACAACTTTGACCGTGGCTAGACAACCGGCGGACATCACGTGGGATGCATGTGAGAGCATCTCCAAGATTCCTATAAAATTGATATAAACTTATTTTTGGGAGTAACTAAAAAATTATGAGAAACAATTTTTCTTCCCTCCTCCAGCAGCTCCGGATCAAAACACTTTTGATTGGGCCACATCAATATTTGGAGCCACGAAAACATTAATTCTATTGAAAAAAAGAAGAAATGAGAGCATCAATTCTTCTCCTGTTTATAGCAATAAATGAGTGGAGTTTATGGGCTATGAAAAAACTGAAATGATGTTGGAGATGATCATTTTTGATTGAATCCTAATATTTTGCTTTCAAAGAGGTTTATAAGGTTAATGGGACACACTAATGGCCGCCTAACAACAAAACTGAGAAAATCACGTATTAAATTGATCCACGCAACCCCACCGGTGCGGAGTCTTTTGCTATTTTGGCCGCGATTTCAATGGGCTTCGCCCAAATAGCCTCAGAAGAATAGGCTTGTCTAAAATAGCTTTGAATCCGTTGCCGCATCCGCTATAACAGCCATGTTGTGTTTTTTTATTTCTTCTAATCATTTTCCACGAAATTAATCATAAGAAGGGACGAGACTGCCCCTAGGAGTTTTGCAAACGCCCAGATCGAATCAACTCCAGTTCCAGATCGAGACCCAGGGCCACCAATCTTCCTCATCTCCTTTGCGCCATGGAGGAACAGAGCGGCGGTGCGGCCCCAGAAAAAAAAAGGGCATGCTCGTCCACACGCACAGACGCTTGCGCCTCCAGGAGGTAGAAAAAGAAAAGAAACAAGGCATGCTCATGCATGCAGGAACAATCAAAAAAGCAGAGCAACCAAGATAAAAAAAAAAGAAGAAGCAGAGCAGCCGCCGCCATCCAGACGCACAGATGCATGCGCCAAAAAAGAAAAGAAAAGAAAGGCATGCTCATGCATGCGCATCCAGGAACTTGCTAGTCGATTTGAGGACCGGGCGAGCTGGGGGCGGGAGCTGGGAGGCACAGGGCCTTGGGAAGGGGGGCAGCAGGCGGAGAAGAAGCGGAGCCGTGCCCATTTGCAGGGGATTCGGGCGGCGACGTCGCTGGAGGGGGAGGGGCGGCGCGCTGCCGCTGTGCTCTTCCTTGGGGTCGCTCGTGAAACAGAGAGGAGGAAGAACGATTCGAACGAACGATGCGGGTCTCAGTCTGGAGATCCATTAGATACGTGAGAAGTATCAGGGGGCAGTTTTGTCCCTTCATGTGATTAATTACGTAGAAAATGATTAAAAAAAATAAAAGACACAACACGGCTATTATAGCGAATGGAGCAACGGATTCAAGTCTATTTTAGAGAAGTCCATTCTTTTAAGGCTATTTGGGCGAAGCCCATCAAAATCAAGGTCAAAATAGCAAAAGACTTAGCTGTGGATAGTGCGAGTGGTGCTTCTTTGTGTGCGGAAAGCCTTTCATACAAACACACTAAATAAAACCGAAAGTATATCATTTCATAAAAAATATTTCAGACATGTGGCGTATCATTACATTCTCAAGAAGAAAGATGCATGACACATAACTATGCCATCGCCAAGTTGAAAAAGATTTGTGTCCCTTCAAACCGTTATTATGAGTCCACACTAATCACAGACCATACATCCCTTATTAATTCCCTGTTGACGACCAATCTCATTCCTAATGCACGGAAGGCATCGTTAACGGCCATGCTACTGGAGGTAGATGCGCATGCATCACGCCGTGGTGCAGAACCTTTTGACCGGGCAACCCTCCTGCTTGCATTGCAGCTCGCGCAATTGGTGTGTCCTGTTGCATCGCAGTGAACGCGGTTTGCAACCGAAGCGGCGTCATGGTCAAAACTGCCAAGCCGTCCCTGTACCCAGGTTGAGGCTTTGGGCGCCGCCGTGCATGTGCATCTCCCAGGCTACTGCGGCCGCGCCCCACCAGGCCACCATACGGTGCCGGCAGCGTCCTCCGGCGACATGCTGCGTGACTACGGCCTGTCAGAAACGACGGAGCCAACGCACAAGACGTAATGCAGCAAGGACTACTGGATTCGCGGGCACGTATCACGCCGGCGACCGGACCGTGCCTCGTGGCCATGGAAACATGGGGCCTGCTGTGCCGTGACATGAGAGCTGCAACTGCAACTGCAAACCTGCAACCGTAATTTGAAGATCGACGGGCGAAGATTTCAAAGGATGTATCATGCATACTATCTTGTAGATAGAATCATAGGAGTAAAAATCTCGGGGTCTGGCTTCGAAAATTCAGCATAGAACTTAAAGCTTACGATGCTTTATGCTTTAGCAAAAAGGCAAAACAAATTAGAGCAAATGTGCCTTTTCCCCTTCAAAAATGGAACTAGATAGCCAAAACATTTCCTACTGTGACATGAATTTGCATGGAGAACTGTATGTCATTTGATTAAGAAGCAATGCAGACCCAAACACAGTCACATTGCACGGACTTATAATAGAAGACTTCATTCACCCTAGGTTTCTCAGTACTCTAGAATTTTTGCGCTTAGGCCCGGCGTCCTAGTGCACTTGACAGTGTTTGGCCTATTATTCAGAATCACAATAACAAATAATCAAGTCAGTTAATACACTAAACACTACCTCAACGATCAATATGCATCTCCATAAATAGATCCAATAAACAGGGTCAAAATTGCTTTATTTACAATTCTAACAATACACTGGTTTACAATATCTTCCTAGCCTTTAGGTACGAGTACATGAGGAAAAATCCAGCTAATGCTCCAACTACTATTCCACCAGTTGTCGCCCAAAACGCCCACTGCTCCAAAACAAAATTTTTGTCATTTGTCAACGACAGGAGTCATACTATTCGACAGTAACTAATGTTGATGCATGACAAATGAGAAGAATAAAGATAAGAGTGCATTTCTATACCGCGTGTGCCTCGAGGTATGATGTAAGATTCATGCCAAATATTCCTACAAAAAGTAAAAGGAAAGTATCAGTTTAAGAGTGCGTTAAGGCAATAAGGAAAAATAACAAGCTTGAGATGAAATAATGGTTCAAGCAATAAAACTGAGAATTCTATACCTGCGATTAATGCTCCTACTGCAACACAAAAGGTTCCAACTTGAAGAAGCAACTCAACTCTACTCACCTCCAGTCGTCGGGAGCTGTAGGATGACACGAAAAATTATATATAACATTCAAAGTTTATGGAAGTTATTTTTTTACACTTCCAGTCAGAGAATTAGCATTTACCAAATAACAAGCACAAAATTAACATTCACTAAAACAATTGTGTTCCATATTTGTCAATTATTGGATGTAGAGTTGAAAAACAAGCTGTGAATCAGCAAAAACAGTTGAAATATAGACATCTTGAAACATAATTCTTCTTTTAGTCATTATTTTCAATTTTATATGGAAGTTAAAATTTTAAGAAAAGTGTAAACATCATCAACTACATTTTAGTGAGGGATAAAAACATATGCAAATTTCGAAAGCTCAAGCGCTGATACGGTGAGACTGGACAAACCTTAAGTTTACTGCAATAGAATCTTCCATTTCTCTTGCAGAATCAAGAAGCCTCTCTGCTTGACCATGGCATGATTCACATCTGACAGAGAATGTACAATGAGATGACAACACAATCCAGCAAGGAAAAAGAAAAAAGAAACCAAAACTTGAGTATCGTGGTAAATGAAAGGAATACCTTTGAAGGTAATTTTCCAATAGCATTTCAATTTCTTCCTCTTCTTCTGTTAAAAGATAAATCAAGCGAAAAAAATCAACCAATTTGCTGCTATGAAATTGTAGGCAACAGTTAATCTAAGGAAACTTCACTTCTGTGGAAAGAAATCTTGCACAGTCGAACGAAACCTAGATAAATATAAACAACTATTTGAATAAGGTCAAGTAATTACCTAAGTTGCGTTCTTCCATTTTATTGTAATATTTTGTATTATCACATGGTACTAATAATTCGATACCTAACTACATCCTTATCTTAAATACTGCTTCATATACTGAACCAGCCTGATTATATAAGATATCATTTGGGTAAATAATAGCACATAGTTACATAGCCTAAGTATTGAAGAAATCCTTGGTGATCTTAGCCATATTTGTTCGATTGTTTGCACATGCCATTGACTAACTCAAGTATAAACCTAAAGATGCAATCTTTAACAAGAGGAACTCAACCATAATCTCCATAAACAAGCAGAGTCACAATGAAAAAGTACATCTATACCTTCAGCAATATGTTTTTCCAAAGGAACAGAGCATTCCATGTGATCACTAAATCTATCAAGGGTACAATTTCTCCCCATTATGCATATTCGACGGATTTCATGAGGATCATCTAGCAGATCGATGAGCATTTGTTTGAGGTCACCTGCTCGTGAACCCAGTTCAACCTTCACACATGGGTACCAAAAAAAAAACTAGAATTAAGCTTGAGAAACGGCGAGACAAAATGATTCAAAAGGGAAGCTTAAATACCAATGCTTGTTTGCTTAGACGAAGCTGCTCCAATACATCAGCTGTCAAGCGATTTGGTAGAACTTCCAGCAATGCAGCGACCTGAGATGCAAGCCACAATAACAAAAACGTTATTTGATTATTTTATCATTTGGTAGAACGTTATTTGATCAAGGTGTAGGTTCTTCAGTAATCAAAGATTGAAACACAAATGCAAAAACCTTTGGTGGCATATTAAATACAAATGCTAATTCACGATGAAATGAAAAGGAAATAATGGTACATTATTTTACTACTTTGCGATCCCACCATACCAAGGTCACCACAGCTTGGTAGGGCTCTCCCTTATTGCTATTGTTACGAATGGTATGGTGGGATAAACATGTGCACATCATATCTTGCACTTTCAGATCTGCTGGGAACTGAGAGAAGGTTCCTAGAGCTAGAATAAGTCATGTAGTCAGACGAAAAAGGGATTAAAGTAACACTTGCTTTGCTCTGCTCTAATGGTTATCCAGAGAGAAATAGAAGGAAAGAGGGGATGCGAATTACTGCGCACATGTCTGATGTCATTGATCAATAATAGATTATTAATAATCCTTCAATCTAGTCACAATTATATTTGTACAAGCTGTAACAATAGAATTTGTATGAAATGGAAACACCTTAAAGAGAAAGGGGTTTTTAAGGTACTCACACGAGGCTCAATATTCATTAATCTTTGCTCCAATCTTTGTATTCTAGATATAAGTGCAGCTTCGACAACCTGAACACAATGAAATCACAATTAAAAACAAGATCATATTTCCCATATATTTCTTTGAGGTACTAGCAATATAATCATTTCTTCTCAACGCAAATAAAATAGTAAAGACAATAAAATAACACATTTGATCACTAATACTACACAAAAATAAATGAAACCAACCTAAATTGTAAATCACTGGATTAGTGAACAATGTATGATGTCCTTGTTATTTTCAATGCTTCACAAATCAGATTAGAGAACATAAGAGACAAAATGAGTGCGTAATCCACTTGAGTGGTTCTTCAAAACAGTAATCAATATGAATAGTTATGCACATATAATCCCTCTGTTCCTTTTTAAGTGTCATTCTAGGAGCCAACAGTTTTTTGACATTAGGTGACATTCCCGCTTCCCAACACAGCTCTCTCTCTATCTCTCTCCTCCTTCACTGCTCGTTTTCAGTGCGCTCTCTACCTTTTCATCTCTCCTTATTTCCGAGCCTAAAATGACACCTTTAATATCTTTCACAAGGTGCACTTGTACGTCCAACTAGTAATATGTTGAAGTACAACGCAAATATGGACAGAAATATGCAGATCTTCTATAAATCATAAGGCTCTTGAATGATACTCCCTCCATTTTTAATTATATGACACCATTGACCTTTTCGTTGAACTTTGACCAACAATAGAGATTTAAATAATTATTTTTTGAATGTGAAATGAATATAAATAGATTCATCATCAAAAGCATTTTAAGATTAACTTATACACTTAGCTATATACACAAATATTTATAGATAAGACGAATGGTCAAAGGAACGAAAAAAGTCAACAGCGCCATATATTAAAAAACGGAGGGAGTATGTAACTAGAAATACGAATTTAAATGGAAACAAAGAAATGTCATGGCAATATATGACCATACTGTGACTGTTTAGGACTGCAACTATGGATTAATAATATTCATATACCCATTACCTCGAGTTGAAAAGGCATTGCAGGCCCACCATTGATGTTTCTTGGATTTAACCTAGGTAGTAGTGTCTCTAAAAATGCCTTTCCTCCTGGGCTACTCAAGTAAGAAAAACAAGTGATAAGTTTTCAGCATAACAGATGGTAAGTTAACTATAGAGAAGTAACTCTTTCTATGTTTTTTTTTTGGCTAAACGTGCAAACTGACCTGTTGTAATTGAATATAAGAACACGCTCATGCATGGCAATTGCTCGCAAGGAACCAAGATTGAGTAATATAGCTTGTTCACGTACCTACAATAAGTGACATAAGTCACATAACATGATTTTACCGAAAGCAGATGTTTAAGAGTGAAAAGACATGAATGTTAGTTAAGGAGACAATGGAGACAACACATACAAGTTAAGGGAAGAACCCTCTGGACTATACCAACAATGCAGAGTTACATACATACAGAGATGTCAACTAATATATAGGATAAGACTAATGTTAACAAAGCAAATTGTGGAGGAATGTTCTGAATATCAATCCATAGTAATGGGTCTTAATATGTGAAACTCAGTTTTACTGAAATCAGACAACAACAGAAATGGCATGATCGAAGTAACATTTTAATCTTTTCTCAAATGCAAGTATTCATGGACTCCGCTATAAAAAGTGTACATTGAGCAGCTCGGACAAACAACCAGTTAGACAAATGAAAAGTTATCTTTACGACTCTTGCATGTACATCATGTTAGCATCAGTTATACAGCAAGAATGTAATGGAAATGGATATAAAAAATTTAAATCTGTATAACGAGTAAGTTTCTGATTACCAGCATTGAAGGCATTGAATTCAGTAACCATAGTGATGGGTCAACGCTTCTAGTATCGCGTAGACGGAGACCTATCAGAACAGAGATTGAGAATAAAAATCCTCTGTATGCGACTGAAAATGCAACGTAAGAAGGCACACCGTTGTAATAATAAGAAAAAAGAGAGAGAGAGAGAGAGAGGAAGTTACACAAACTAAGAGCTATTCTACTATTACCACCAGGCACAGGCATTACAGACTGAAGTTATTGCATGGTACACTGTGATTTTTTACATACCACTAGATTTCAGTAGCTGCCGTCGGCTAATTTTCTTTGTGGACATCCTCCCATTAGACCTCACTTCTATCACCTGGGCAAGTTTCGATTTCGAAATGAAGGTTATTGACTATTACAAAATTTTACGACTTTAAAATGTTGATGTCCGGACATCAATCTCAAGCCAAATTTAAACTAATTTGTATCGTCTTGACGACAATAAATAAAATACAGAGGTGGTATGTATTTGCAAGGTTCTAAATTCCAAAAAATTGTAATGGCCATATCATTATAAAGTACTTTGCACTAAACAGTTTCATCAAGCAAGCAGGCAGCCTTTGGTTTGGATGTAAGAAAGCAAAAACATGTACACTTGGATATATGACGACCAGATTACACGGACGCAGAGTGGATAGCGCCAATACAGTATGAAACAGAGTGGGACGAGATTAGTAAGAAAACATTATTTCAGGCTTGGTCGTTGCATACCTCGTACTCCGGCTCCTTGATGAAAAAAGTCAACAGCGCCATATATTAAAAAACGGAGGGAGTATGTAACTAGAAATACGAATTTAAATGGAAACAAAGAAATGTCATGGCAATATATGACCATACTGTGACTGTTTAGGACTGCAACTATGGATTAATAATATTCATATACCCATTACCTCGAGTTGAAAAGGCATTGCAGGCCCACCATTGATGTTTCTTGGATTTAACCTAGGTAGTAGTGTCTCTAAAAATGCCTTTCCTCCTGGGCTACTCAAGTAAGAAAAACAAGTGATAAGTTTTCAGCATAACAGATGGTAAGTTAACTATAGAGAAGTAACTCTTTCTATGTTTTTTTTTTGGCTAAACGTGCAAACTGACCTGTTGTAATTGAATATAAGAACACGCTCATGCATGGCAATTGCTCGCAAGGAACCAAGATTGAGTAATATAGCTTGTTCACGTACCTACAATAAGTGACATAAGTCACATAACATGATTTTACCGAAAGCAGATGTTTAAGAGTGAAAAGACATGAATGTTAGTTAAGGAGACAATGGAGACAACACATACAAGTTAAGGGAAGAACCCTCTGGACTATACCAACAATGCAGAGTTACATACATACAGAGATGTCAACTAATATATAGGATAAGACTAATGTTAACAAAGCAAATTGTGGAGGAATGTTCTGAATATCAATCCATAGTAATGGGTCTTAATATGTGAAACTCAGTTTTACTGAAATCAGACAACAACAGAAATGGCATGATCGAAGTAACATTTTAATCTTTTCTCAAATGCAAGTATTCATGGACTCCGCTATAAAAAGTGTACATTGAGCAGCTCGGACAAACAACCAGTTAGACAAATGAAAAGTTATCTTTACGACTCTTGCATGTACATCATGTTAGCATCAGTTATACAGCAAGAATGTAATGGAAATGGATATAAAAAATTTAAATCTGTATAACGAGTAAGTTTCTGATTACCAGCATTGAAGGCATTGAATTCAGTAACCATAGTGATGGGTCAACGCTTCTAGTATCGCGTAGACGGAGACCTATCAGAACAGAGATTGAGAATAAAAATCCTCTGTATGCGACTGAAAATGCAACGTAAGAAGGCACACCGTTGTAATAATAAGAAAAAAGAGAGAGAGAGAGAGAGAGGAAGTTACACAAACTAAGAGCTATTCTACTATTACCACCAGGCACAGGCATTACAGACTGAAGTTATTGCATGGTACACTGTGATTTTTTACATACCACTAGATTTCAGTAGCTGCCGTCGGCTAATTTTCTTTGTGGACATCCTCCCATTAGACCTCACTTCTATCACCTGGGCAAGTTTCGATTTCGAAATGAAGGTTATTGACTATTACAAAATTTTACGACTTTAAAATGTTGATGTCCGGACATCAATCTCAAGCCAAATTTAAACTAATTTGTATCGTCTTGACGACAATAAATAAAATACAGAGGTGGTATGTATTTGCAAGGTTCTAAATTCCAAAAAATTGTAATGGCCATATCATTATAAAGTACTTTGCACTAAACAGTTTCATCAAGCAAGCAGGCAGCCTTTGGTTTGGATGTAAGAAAGCAAAAACATGTACACTTGGATATATGACGACCAGATTACACGGACGCAGAGTGGATAGCGCCAATACAGTATGAAACAGAGTGGGACGAGATTAGTAAGAAAACATTATTTCAGGCTTGGTCGTTGCATACCTCGTACTCCGGCTCCTTGATTCCGAGCGAGACGTAGTCCGCAGCGAACCGGCTCGATCCCCGCGCCTCCGCAGCACCGCCTCCGCTCTCCTCCTCACTCTGCTTCGTCACCTCCGCTTCCTCCACCACCTCCTCCTCCTTGGTCAGAGCCCACCCATCCTTTCCCTCCGCGGCCCGTGGCAGCGCCAAGAGCCCTCCTTTCCTCACGCTCGACAGCCCCGGCGGTGCAAGCTTGGGGAAGCGGTAACGGAGGCAGGCTCCGGCGGCGGTAATGGCCGGCTGCAGGAGCGGCAACGGGAGGAGGAGGACGACGGCCTGCGACGACGACGGTGACAACGGCACGGACGCCATGGCGGGGGCATCAAGCGCGGGATCGCGCGCAGTGAAAGTCCCGCCCGTCGGTAATGGCCAATTTTTCGAGTCGCGTCTGGAAGGAAGGCGACGGAGGGAGCGAAGCGGGAAGAGAAGACGCTATCCAGAACAGAGAAGCGGTTGGCCTCGTGGCTGTGCGGCCTCCTACTTGGGACGATCTGGACCGTCTGGTTCTCGATCTGACGGCTGGTGATGGATCTTTCACGTGAGCTGCCTTGGCTGGTCGGAGGGAAGGACGCGTGGGTGGCTGTGATTAGTTGCAGCTCATACTTTATGGCAGAACTTGCTGGGGACAGGGACGCGGCGAAACAGACGTGTCTTCACAGTAGGTGACCTCTACAGCATTTCCATGCAGTCTGGAAATACGGAGTAGCACCACCTTAACGAAATCGCAGAGCTGAGCTCGACGCAGCGCGCTTGGGGGCCAGTCCGCTAGATGACGGCGCCGATGGTTTCGGTGCCATTGTTGTGCTTCCGATAAGTTGTTTGGCAATAGCATGAGTGGGCACTGATGCAAGTAGAGGATGTTTAAGAAAACAAAAACTTTGCAAGTTGACGGCGATAGGTGACGAAAGCAAAGTCTGGTGTCCGAAACTGCAATTCATCACTCTTGGAATAATAAGTACAGATTGTTCACTTGAGTGGCGTTGACTTGAGCACCTTGCCCCACCAGGAGTCTCGACCACCCAACTTCGTAGTCACACGCCAGAATACTCACTCCAACCTTTTATTGTTGATGAGACGTGCACAATAAAAGATTGGGGATGCTATTTGTCAAAATAAGATATTTACAATTACTAGAGATGTGCTCAGCAGCACATCCGAACCATAACGTGGTGGTGAATACAGTACATGCAAGGATCAATGAATTTTAGTGGAGCCAAGGTGAATTTAGTACTACTAAGAACGGGGCAATGACGAAATGAAGCAACTGGTGAGAACAAGGACCAGTGCCCTACGGGGAACTAGCAGAACCCAACAGGGATGCCAAGTAAAATAAGTTGTACGCCTCGGCTACTTCCATGTGCCACATTGCTTCGCGGTCCGGCTGTGAAGACAGATCGACTATCTTGTGCACCTGCAACGATCAAGACCCCAGGTCATATTTGGCCGACGAAGAATAGGATGTTCACAGAAGTAAAGCTACACATAAACATAATTGCCAAATATTGTCTCGTTGCAGGTCTCAAGTCTGAAGAGCAACGGCAGAACACATTTGATCCTATACTAGAAGAATACAGAGCATGTTAAGTGCGTCAACCCTTCACATGCTCCGAGGTGATTTTTTTTTTTGAAGATCTGTACAAGTGTACAGGGTGGTTGTTTTAGTGCTTCTGAAACACAATCATAACGGTGCTATAATGTTGTTTGTCTTTCACTTGTCCAGTGAGACTGGGGCGCGGTCCTTAGAACTCTATAAAACCAATGCAGAAAAAGGGCAAAGATATCGCTGCAAGGCTGTACTGGCTACAGAAAGTGGAAGAAGTGGAGAACACGGACCAGTGCCCTACGGGGAACTAGTAGAACCCAACAGGGATGCCAAGTAAAATAAGTTGTACGCCTCGGCTACTTCCATGTGCCACATTGCTTCGCGGTCCGGCTGTGAAGACAGATCGACTATCTTGTGCACCTGCAACGATCAAGACCCCAGGTCATATTTGGCCGACGAAGAATAGGATGTTCACAGAAGTAAAGCTACACATAAACATAATTGCCAAATATTGTCTCGTTGCAGGTCTCAAGTCTGAAGAGCAACGGCAGAACACATTTGATCCTATACTAGAAGAATACAGAGCATGTTAAGTGCGTCAACCCTTCACATGCTCCGAGGTGATTTTTTTTTTTGAAGATCTGTACAAGTGTACAGGGTGGTTGTTTTAGTGCTTCTGAAACACAATCATAACGGTGCTATAATGTTGTTTGTCTTTCACTTGTCCAGTGAGACTGGGGCGCGGTCCTTAGAACTCTATAAAACCAATGCAGAAAAAGGGCAAAGATATCGCTGCAAGGCTGTACTGGCTACAGAAAGTGGAAGAAGTGAACCAAATAAAAAAAATAAGCTATCACCAATGTACACCCACCGTATTCTCTATGACATGATCGGGCAGCTATTCTAAGCAGCAGCAACAACAACGGCACCTTTTAATCAGAAGAAAATTGGATAGGCTAGAGATGAAACTCACAAGAACCAGCACGGGAAGTCAAAAGAAAGTAAAACAAATCAGCTATTCTAAGCATATCACTCAAATCAGATAAAAATTTCATTCAGTGATGAAACTAGAAGCAACCATAATACAACAATTGTTGTTGCTGCCAACCACAATGATAGCATTCTACCAAGATGAACCAAATCAAATCCCCAATCTCAAGTATATTGATTTCTAGCCACCAGAAGTAATCTTTCTCACGTTAAAATTGAGCTACTGTATCACGATGAATGACATTGGATAAATTGACTTAGCAAATCAAACGACAGCAATTTTCCCCAACAAAAGATCTGCAAGAACACTGGATCAATATATTCAAAGACGCACAGGAAAATTTTCATGCAAAATAGCCTCACTGTAGTTCTTAGAGTTCATCAGAAAAGATAACAAAGACAATACAAGCATTAACTTTTCCAATGAAAATATTGCTGGAAAAAAAATCTTAGAAACCAGATTTAACCAAATATCTTAACAAATCTAGAAGTGACATGTCAAGAGTTACGAAACAAAACAGATAGCAGTATAGCACCCTGAACAGAATCAAGTTAAATTATAAATTTTAGTGGAGTAAGATGTTAAACAGCTTCAATTTGGACACGTATTAGCACACTTTGCATTAAGAAACTAAAAAGTCCAGAGTACATATGCCTTTTGGTTTGTTTCCTCTTATTCGAAGAATTATCACGTAGGCGTGCCACTGCAGATGTTCGCCCAAGAGAATTGTTTGATTATTCGAAACAATATTTGCAACCGCAGTAATAATAAGGATAACATATACAAAGAATCTCCAGTTATGACAGAAGACAAAGACAGACAATTGATACCAAAAGAAGAGTCAGGGAGAAAGATGACACCTTCAGAGCTGGATAATTGTCCTTAGATTGTGCTGCAATGTATGCCCCAATAACCATGACATACATTCCTGCAGCAAAAGAAAGGATGTCAACTAGAATGAATAAAATAAATAACTTAGAAAACAACTTATCATCTGTATAAATAGCCAGTTAGTCACTGGTCATGATAACTAAGAAAATGGGCACACATAACGGGGAACTACATTTTAAACTGATTATCTTCTAGGATTTATCCATAAACGCGATCAAATCCAAACAACAGAAAAGCCAGGACCATATAGAATAGAATGGTATAAAGATCCAAGAACAGGCGAACCTGCCCGAATCAACCCGCCCTCGGCTTCTTTGGGCGCGATGAAGAGCTCGGCCCAGCTATTCTAAGCAGCAGCAACAACAACGGCACCTTTTAATCAGAAGAAAATTGGATAGGCTAGAGATGAAACTCACAAGAACCAGCACGGGAAGTCAAAAGAAAGTAAAACAAATCAGCTATTCTAAGCATATCACTCAAATCAGATAAAAATTTCATTCAGTGATGAAACTAGAAGCAACCATAATACAACAATTGTTGTTGCTGCCAACCACAATGATAGCATTCTACCAAGATGAACCAAATCAAATCCCCAATCTCAAGTATATTGATTTCTAGCCACCAGAAGTAATCTTTCTCACGTTAAAATTGAGCTACTGTATCACGATGAATGACATTGGATAAATTGACTTAGCAAATCAAACGACAGCAATTTTCCCCAACAAAAGATCTGCAAGAACACTGGATCAATATATTCAAAGACGCACAGGAAAATTTTCATGCAAAATAGCCTCACTGTAGTTCTTAGAGTTCATCAGAAAAGATAACAAAGACAATACAAGCATTAACTTTTCCAATGAAAATATTGCTGGAAAAAAAATCTTAGAAACCAGATTTAACCAAATATCTTAACAAATCTAGAAGTGACATGTCAAGAGTTACGAAACAAAACAGATAGCAGTATAGCACCCTGAACAGAATCAAGTTAAATTATAAATTTTAGTGGAGTAAGATGTTAAACAGCTTCAATTTGGACACGTATTAGCACACTTTGCATTAAGAAACTAAAAAGTCCAGAGTACATATGCCTTTTGGTTTGTTTCCTCTTATTCGAAGAATTATCACGTAGGCGTGCCACTGCAGATGTTCGCCCAAGAGAATTGTTTGATTATTCGAAACAATATTTGCAACCGCAGTAATAATAAGGATAACATATACAAAGAATCTCCAGTTATGACAGAAGACAAAGACAGACAATTGATACCAAAAGAAGAGTCAGGGAGAAAGATGACACCTTCAGAGCTGGATAATTGTCCTTAGATTGTGCTGCAATGTATGCCCCAATAACCATGACATACATTCCTGCAGCAAAAGAAAGGATGTCAACTAGAATGAATAAAATAAATAACTTAGAAAACAACTTATCATCTGTATAAATAGCCAGTTAGTCACTGGTCATGATAACTAAGAAAATGGGCACACATAACGGGGAACTACATTTTAAACTGATTATCTTCTAGGATTTATCCATAAACGCGATCAAATCCAAACAACAGAAAAGCCAGGACCATATAGAATAGAATGGTATAAAGATCCAAGAACAGGCGAACCTGCCCGAATCAACCCGCCCTCGGCTTCTTTGGGCGCGATGAAGAGCTCGGCCACACATGACCCGTCATCCAGCAGCAGGACTCCGTCGCCGCCTTCTTTGTACTCCGCGGACAGGATCACGCCCTGACTGCCACTGCAAGTCGTCAGGGCACCGACCAGGGAAATACGGGGGGAGGGAGGGAGGGAGGGATGGCTTTGGGAACCTGGATCCAGGCGCGCTGGTAGCGGGTGCCAAAGAGCATCTGCGCGGCGGAGGAGCCCTCGTAGGACGGCGCCTCGCTGGAGCCGGCGAGCTGGGAGCCGAACACCTTCAGCGCCGCGAGTGTGTAGTCCATGGCCACCGCACCGGGTCGCGCCGCCGCCGAACGGTTGTGTTTCGGGCTCCGCCATTCTTGCGGCTGTTCATGTTTTGAGTTCACTCAAGTGTTCGTTGGTGACGGGCTGGACCGGGCCTGTAATTTTCTTCCAAAATGAACGCCTCGGCTTCTTCTACAAAGCCCGTGATATTTTTCGTTTGTGAGGCATAAAGCCCATATGAGAGCAGACGGCCTGATCGGCCCGGCGAAAAGCCAGATGAAGTGGCAAACCCGCGCCAGTTGGCGGCGTCGCTTTGGACCCAAATCACCTCCGGTGCGGCGGTCTGCTGCTCCCCCCCTGCGCTCTCGAACTGGAAGCGTCCAACTCAAAAAAAAAAAAACCTCGAAGCGTCCTGCAATTCGAGCTCTTCGCGAACCTCGCACTCTGCAATGGCGCCGTGCGCACCCGAAGATGCCCCCCGCGAAGGGCGCGACGCGGCGCACAAGCAAGCCGCGCCCCAGCCACAGGCAGAGGTGGAAGAAGCGGGGGCGCTCGAAGAGGATGACGGCGTGGAGGAGGCGGAGGACTACGAGGAGGAGGCCCGTACCCACCTCCCCTTCGCACCCTCTTCCGAGGTGCGTGCGTGCTTCTCTTTCCCCTCCTATCCTCTTCGCGTTCCCACCGCCTGCTACACGGCGAGGGGCTTTAGTCTCAGGGTTCTCCGCCTCACGGGCATTCCGTCGAGTAGATGGTGGCCGATATGTGCCTGCGGCTAACCGTGGTTCCATGGTTGCTTTCCTTCTAGCTAAGTGGTCAGAATGAGCTGGACAGGGGATCCCATTGGCATTAATCTGTTCTATTGATGCTTGGTATTTTGATTTTGATGATGCACAGCTGCCCGATGACTCGACAACTGTTGATCCCAGCTACACGATCTCGCTTATAAGGCAGCTACTACCTCAGGGTTCAAATGTGGAGAAGGAGTTCAGGCAAGTGTTAGATTTCTTGTGTGAATGGTATGTGTTAGCTAACAAGGTAATCTTAGGATTGTTAGTTGATACCATTTGATTCCACATAAAACAGCGTGAAGCAAGGTGTCCCAGAAGAGAAGGAAGCAAATCGGGATAATGGGGAAGCAACAAAACTTGAGGATAAGGATCCATGGGAAGAGTCTGGCTGCATTTTGTGGGACCTTGCAGCTAGTAAGCCTCAAGCAGAACTCATGGTACGTTTGCAGTTTAGATTGCTTTCCCATGCCCAGCTCGTGATCATCGGCTCTTTTGCTGCCCTAGAAGTAGTATGTAGGTGGGATCATGTTACATTGCATACTTGTTCTGGAAGCTTATTGGATTCTTGGGTTTAAGCTCTGTATCATCTATTCTACAAAGGTATTGGGTACTCATGTGAGCTCGATACATTGTAACTTAATGCCAAAAATATATGCACTGAATGCCCAAAAAATGCATATGCTTGAAATATGCAGGTATTGACCAACATTTGAATAAGAAGGGTTACACCTTGTTCAGTAGTTTAGCTGCCAACTCCAACACTTACTGTCGGTGACCATAGGTGTAGATACATTGTACAACGTTCTTCCATTGTAATGTCTACAAATGGAGTTTAGTCCTTGCCCGCTTCAACCAATTTTTCAAACAATAATATTGGATTGTTAAAATTCGCAATTGAATTGGCTAGTTGCTTCAAATGATACATGTTATATGCTTATATTTTGAATGGATCCAGTGTTGCTAACAATGCAGATCTTTAACCCTTGTAGATGAATAATCTTGTACTTGAAGTGCTTTTGGCAAACCTCCAGGTGACCCAATCTCCTAGAGTGAAGGTGACATAGCACTTGCCTTGCCCTTGCCCCCACCGTCCCACATTTTTCCTCCCCATATCTTATAGTTTTTTACTCATTGCCTTTTTTCTTATCTCTACAGGAAATCTGTCTTGGAATCATGGGAAACTTAGCCTGTCATGAATCTCTAGTTAATGCAATGAGTCTGCAAAATGGTTTGATTGCAACTATTGTGGATCAGATATTTCTAGATGACTCTGCTTGCCTTTCTGAAACATTTAGGTTGGTGTTACATGGGGCATGCACTATGGTTGCTCTTTGCCGCACTGTAAATTGTTTGCATGATAGCCGTTTTAGCATGAATGGTTAGGTTTGTCATATGAGAACATATCATGTGAAAAGGAGCGCAACTCAGGGAAGTTATCCGATTGATATGTACCATTTGCATTGTTTTGGTTTGTTTTCATTTCCAATCAGCTTGTGCATATGCATCCGGTAGTGAAAGTCCAGTTCGGTTCTACAATTGAAATATGCAAATGTCCCCACATAAATTTAGACATACACATGGAAGATACATTTGCATGCACATAATCAACTGCCATTTGCTAAATTGCATAGGAAAATTCATTCTATGCAGTTGTGAAATTGTGTGATCCCACAATGAGCCACTGACAGGTGTGCCATGGATATATTTTGGGATTGCAAAAATTTTCAGTGGATTGTGGAATTTCCTATATTCTTGAACCTACAGATCTTTCTGAGACAAAATTGTGTCTATATAGTATATTTACTGCTGTATCACTTTGATTAATAATAATTCGTGCATAGAAATAAAAAACATGATGGTTCTGTTCAGTACTTGAGAACTTTCTGTAATTTCTCACATGGCAATCTAAAAATAAAATAAGGAAAATATCCAAGCATGCAAAGAATGATAAATTATGTAAAGTTGTTGGACTTATGTGTCCTATTCTTCCCATCACTTGTTTTTTGTTCCTCTGTATCTTAGCAGTAGAATGTGAGTTAGAACAAGAGTTTGTTCCTTAAAATTGTATCAATGCTATAGCAATCATTGCATTATTTTGTATTGCAGGCTTTTGTCTGCAGTTCTTCGGAGCAGCGCATCCGTTCATTGGGCTGAAGCTCTTTTGTCTGATGAAATTCTTTCACGTGTTCTGTGGATAGTTGGAAACACACTGAATTGCACCTTAATTGAGAAGGTACAACATTGACTTCACATATGCACTATGGGCTCTTGTTGTGAATATCAGTTGATTTAATACTCAAAAGGTCTAGGAACATATTCGTTTTTAGCTGAATTTTGATATACATGGATGCAGGATTCCTTTTAACATTTTGCATGAAGATTTTTTTATATAGAAATGCTATGATAGATTCGCCCTTTGTTCCAAACAATGTTAGATTCGCCCTTTGTTTGGAATCACTCTTGTTACTGGTAACTGCTAATAACATGGTTGTCATCAGTGCACAATGTACTGTACTTTCCATAATTTCGTGACACTATGTACTTAGTCAAAGTAGACAAATATCTAGCTACAGTGCTTTTTATTGTCTTTGAAGTAGTATTTATTTGCATATTTTTATTTTGTTATACCTCCAGCCATTGAGCAAAATCGTCATTACATTTTATTGTTACATGATTGAGCTAAAACCATCTTGGCCCATGTGGCTTTTTATGTTCTCCATGGAGCTGCTTACTCTAAACTGTTTTTTTTTCGTCTTTTTTCCCTGGCTTAATTGCTGGTTTCAGAGCATCGACTTTCTATCAACTGTCATTGATAATCAAGATGTGACTGCCATTCTTCTTCAGCCTTTGATAAAGGTTGGTCTGGTTGACCATGCTATCAGTTTGTTAGCAAGTGAGATCGAAAAGTTATCTGATGAGAGCAAAATGGACAGGTATTGTGAGTCGCATTTCCTGTGAATTGATCTAACTTCAAGACATGTTCATTTCACATAACTGTATCTACTACTCATTTTGCGTTTTGAATTTAATATCTATATCCTCAAATTTTCATTATGTATTTTTTGGGTAATTTCTTAAGAATGGATGATTTGATTATCCAAGTTATTAATGTCTAGAAATGTTAATTTATGTTAGGGATTTTTGTCCGCAACAAATTGACAATGAGTGGTATTGTCTGAATCATACTGTCAAATTAGATTTTGAATTGTGTCCTTTGTCTATAGCACACTACAAGAGAAAAGAGTATTTTCCATATATTTTTTTGACAACTTAAAATTTGGCACAAAGATAAAAAAATGTCATAGTTTGGTTTAAAACATAAAACATTTTATGATTGAATAGTTTTGCAAACAATCAGAATAAAATCCATAAAAAAAAGCATATGGGTAGGAAATGCATCAATGTATTGTTGTCCCAAATTTTAAGTTGTAATGAATTTTCTTTTCTTTATATTGAGATAAAAAAAAAGTTGATAGTAGCCCTTTCTCCAGCTATAATATGCTATGGACAAAGAACACGACTTCATAGTATCCACCAGACAAAATCGAGTTTTGCAGTGTAAACTTTGAATCATTTACTGTTATGTGAGTTGCAGGCGTTTCTTTATTTCGTATTTTGATCTGAGAATCATATTATTCTTTTATTCCTGCTTTTAGTTTTGTTGCAGTAATCTATAACATAGTTATATATCTTGTTATTACACTTGTCGGTTGAATTGTGAACTAACATTATGGGCCAGGAATGCAGTGATAATACTTTCTAGCTTGTGTTTTATTAACACATTTCAGGGGGGCTTCACTTGATTTGATCCTTAATTTTATTGAAGAATTATCTTCCCTGGACAGCTGTTCAGAAGTGATGTCATCAAGTGAGCAGCTTATTCAAGTTCTTCATAGCATAATCAAGTTACCTGATAAATTTGAGGTGAGCACTGTGCTTTCCATTTCATGTATTTGACCATCAGCATAGCCTGTTCAGCCTACACAATTTGGTTTGATACCTCTTTCTTTTTGGTACTGCATTGTATTGGTATACAATGCTAATTAGTATAACTGTTGATAAATAAGCAGTTGTGATCGTTGGGCAGTCAATAAAGCTATGAAACTGAGTAAATGCATCATAAACAGGATTCTTGCTTCTTGAATTTGTATACACCGTGAAGAACCTAAAAGTTGTATGTCTTTTAGATAAGGGCAAATTTTCTACAACACACTAGAAAGGTGTGGTTTTAGGCACAGCACACTCCAAATCTCGTATTTAGCTGTAGCACACTCCAAAACTGTAATAATTTAGGTGCAGCACACTAAACAAGGGAAATGTATTTTTTTCAACTTTTTTTATCTCATTGCACGAAACATATTACAACTTGAAACCTTTTACAATGATACATTGTTATATTCTCTGTTCATGTGTTTTCTTTTAGATTTTTTCATGATTGTTTAAATCACTTTTCATTGAGAATATTTTTTGTTGTGTAAAACAAAGTATGTGAACAGTGAGTAAAATATCCGCAAAAAAATACATGATTAGAGAATGGTGCAATATATCATAGTGCAAAGTTTCAAGTTGTAATGTGTTTTGTAAAATGAGATAAAAAAGTTGATAAAAACACCTTTCTCTTGTTTAGTGTGTTGCACCTAAATTACCACACTTTTAGAGTGTGCCATAGCCAAATACAAGAGTTGGAGTGTGCTGTGGCCAATGCCACACCTTTCTAGTGTGTTGTAGCAAATTCGCCCTTTAGATAATGTGCAGCGCAAACGTGGTAACAGTGTTAAATTTTCAAACTCTGCTTCAGGTTGCAAGCTATTGCGCGTCTGTGGTGATCATATTAGCAAACATTTTGGCAGATGGAAAGCAGATTGTGCCTATGCTTTTCCATGGTGAGTCACATTTTCTGACAATTTGAAAATCATTTCTTTGTTAGCACTATTACGGGACTCTGGTCTTTCATTATTTCAGATTTACCCTTCCTGGAGGGCCTGCTTGACATTCTTCCAGTGGTCTCTGATGATAACCAAGCTCGAAACGCACTTTGGTGTATCTTGGCACGTTTGCTGACACAAACACAGGGAATTGATGCGAACTCATCTCTCGAGCAATTTGTATCACTGTTCTTGGGCAGGTTCACTCTCATCAAAGACGATCTTGACAGCCACAGAGTTGACAAAGAAGAGGACTTGTCAGCTGAGGACGTTTACTTGAAGCGGGGCATATCCGCATCTGTATCCTTTTGACAAAATACTTCAATACCAAAATGTCTTCAGAGTTCAAACATTCTGAAACATATTGTAGCAGCAATAAATTGTTTTCCTATGCTGTAATTGTGGCAGCTCAGGGCAATCTGCTGTGTCATGGAGAGATGGATTGCAGAGAAGTCCGCCCTTGGCAAAAACAATGCTCCATTGTCTGAAAACACCCTGGAAAGTGGCAGAATGCTGCTGACGTACTGCCAGAATTATGGTCTGTAGCACTGCTCGGTGCAGCTGACCTGCGAGCACGGCTGCTTTAGAAGTCTTTTGAATGCCTGTAGAGAACAACAGTGATGTAGTCCGTAGAGTAGATCAATAGCTAAGTTAGTGTGTAACCTACTCCTATATATATGCATTGATGTACCCTGGGTAGTGGATGTTTTCTGCTGCTTGCATCGGCAGCATCGGTGCTGGCAACCTAGATAAACAATTGCTAACCGTTCTACACCTAAAATTCCTCGTGACAAAGATGATATCCATTTCAATACTTGGAAGAGAAGCGAGCACTATGAACCGTTGGCCGATGGGTACAATGGATATATTCATATGCTTATTTTGGTGAATTGCAAATATGTGGTTTAGATATTTCTGTTACTCTAGCTATACATGAATCTAGCTTGAATATGCAGACAAATAGGCGTACAACCGTCCTTTTTCATTTTGTCCTTTTATACTTATTTTCTCCCTTTATGAGAAATCGTGATTGTTCGTCATGCCAAAATATGATCGTCTGGAAATTTACTAAAACTGTGTATATTTTTAACTAAAAGTACTACCAGGACAGCAAAACAAAGCTGATTCAGCATTGTTCTTTTGTCCTAGACGTCGAACAAAAAGTGCCCAGAGGAAGTAATGTTTGCCATAGAAGATTTTTCATTCTCTGAACGATATGCCGCCCACATATTAGATTCGGAGCTGATAGCACCACTAGGCCGTGACATGTAGGATTCTTTTTATTGTTTGATAACATTATTGAATTATTACAAGTAGCTTTTTGGCAACTGCAAGTCTGCAACCATCCATAGTGAGCGAGTTGTATCACTGTTACTACCTCTGGTCGGATATACGACGTTCGGACCGGAGGGATGGATTAGTGCAAATTGAAGTAGTACTAGTATGTTGCGAACAAGACCCAAGGAAGATCTTATTACATGAAAGATTTTGTTGTAAATGAAATTACTGATTTCCTAGTACGAGTTTTTTTTTAAAACAATTTCTGGAGGTCGTCTGCGCAAAAAGGTAATCTGAGCTATTCCTTCGCGTCACCACACGTTTCACGAATTCGGACCTTAGTTACACCACTACAGCTCCCGCCCCGCATCACCGCCTTCCATTCTCCAATCTAGGGTTGGGCGTTCCCCGCCATC